>JALPQI010001425.1:0-125057 GCA_025490895.1 Thaumatotibia leucotreta | reverse complement strand
ATTTGGTACCTATAGATACCAGATAGGCACTGTTAGCTGCAATAGTAGGTATGCCGCCTAGATCTTAAATTCATTCACGAATAGGTAGATCATCCAATCATCACTAAGTTATAGTTTATTTTTATAATAGGCAAATGAGATGTGTATTAGTATTCAATATTAAAATACAAATATTTGTACAGATTCCAAACACAAATACATTTTTCGACTCAAGACACAATAATGTAATGCAAATTTATTATACGACATGAATCCTGAATTAGACAAGCAACGTAAATATATACCCTACTTAACAAATAATGATAGTTTATGTGTGTTTGTATTTTGTTGCGCTATTTACATAGGTACCTGCTTATGATGCAGGAAAATGATTTAATTACCAAATCGTACTTTGTCATAGTAATAATAAAATGCAATTCCTAACTGTTTCCACATTGATGTTCATTGCCATCATTGGCCACTGTGACAAGGTAATAACTGAAAAACTATAGACATGACTATAATTCCGCCAGTCACTGTATGAGAAAAAAATAGGTAAGTAACGTTTTATACCTTGTCATAGTGACAAAAATATAAAATTATACGATAGGTAGTGAATTCAATTCCGTGATACGTTCGAGTTGATATTTTTTAGGTATATGTATAGGATGAATTCTTTCGTCAACATGAAAGGAAAAAACATTGCCAATTTATCCACTCAATTGCTTTTACTCAATGCTCAATACGTACAACCATACCTACCTACTTGAGTAAATTGCAGTAAAGTATGATATTATTTTGTACCATGATTTCCGCGTTATTTTCATACATTGTTATATATAACTATCAAGATCTGTCCACCTAATCGCTGGGATTACCTTGGAAATGTAGGTACGTTGCATAGGTATCTGTCTAGGCACTGAGTCAATATTATACAGGATAATACAGAAATCATAAGATAAATTTGAGTAATAAGACAATAATAAAAATGTGTTACATATTTATTTGGGAGATTATGTTTTAAATGGATATTGAACATTATTCTCATGATATCTGTTTTGGTTTTTCGAGCCATATAAACCTATATAAACCAGCTATGGTAGCTCCAAGGAACGGTCCTACCCAATAGACCCAATGCGCTGCCCACCGGCCCGCTACGAGCGCCGGGCCCAGCGTACGCACAGGGTTCATACTCGCCCCAGTCAGTGGTCCTCCCGCCAGCGACAAACCAGCGATAGCCAGCCCAAATTTAATAGCACCAGATTCTTGATTCATCTCATTAACTGGGTCCCAAAGCGCACTGGTAATCAAACAAAGAGTGCCCGTCAGCACCACCTCTATTATAACTGCTTGCCATGGCTCCAAACGCTCATGAGGCTCTGTCATACACACTGCTTCCGTAGCAAAGTCCACTGGAGACAAATTTGACAACACCCACGATGCGAAGATAGCACCCAAAAGCTGTGCTAGAAAGTAAAACACTCCTAACACTATTGAAACCTTCCCCCAGAAGATTGCTAGTAGAGTTATGCAGGGATTCATGTGTGCCCCGGAGATATGTCCGAATGTTTGAACGTTGATCATAACTGCGAAGCCGAATGTAAGCGGCGGGTACATGGGCGGCATATTTTCAAACCCGTCTATAGGTATGCAACCCGCACAGCCTAAAAATATGAGCAAGAATGTGGCAACGACCTCCGATAACAGCTTCTTCCAGTTCGAATGACACCAGGATACCACAGTGGTTGAACCATCTTGTTCGATTTTGCGATCTGCCACCGTAACTATCGATTCCATGTTCGTTACTATTGTCATATTTGTGAAACTTATTTAAAGGGGAAATTAAATAAAGCGCTTTAACACACCAAGAACTTCACAGACACTGTGAGTGAATGATTCACTTTATAACTGTCCGACCATTGTTTATAGGTTACAGTAATGTGCGAATGACATCAAAACAATGCTGTTAAATCGAAAGTGAATTTTGCGAGCGGAACGCGGCGCGTCTGGTCAGAGGTTCAAGTGTTATTGACGCCTCTGCAGCCGTACCTAGATAGAGATATGAAACCAGTTATCAAGCCGGATTACAGCTACAACAACCCGAATTACGAAAGCGCCACGCGTACACTTCATTTAAATATAATAAACTGACGAGGTAATCCGTTATATTACTATTTAAATGGTACTAAAAACAAGTTGTGTTGTAAAATTCCGTAATTTGGGTTTTTTTTTCTATTGACTCTGTTTAAAGGTTGTACATACTGCATTTATGTAACTAAATTTCATATTATATGATTATATAATACCAAAATTATTATATTAATAATATAAATATGATTTGTCACAAGCTACATTCACCCTTTGCAAGTGGATCATGATCCTAATTCATTATTTCCGCAGTTGTGATCTTAAACTCTACCAATTACATATGAGAATTCAAATGTGAACGAATATTTTTTTGCCGGCTATGAAAGGTTAAATTATGAAATTAAATTTATTTTGTGCCTTATGTAAAATGTGAAATTCCTTCCGCAATGTATTAAAATTGCTTCCGCGACTACCGAAGCGGGCCACAGACGATCAGTTATAACTGTTCAGTTAAAACTTACGTGTGTAGGCAAATCTTTAAACTGTGCAGTTGAACTAATGAACTTTTATTTTTAACTGAACAGTTAAAACTGAGCAGTTATAACTGATCGTCTGTGGCCCGCTTAAGCTTAAGAAAACCTACCCAATTAACCTGCAAAATTTAAGCCTATTGCAGTTACTGTTTTTAGTATTAGCATTAAAACCTGCTGGCGATATACTGTTTCTAGAATTTGTAATATCTCGATGCAGTGCAGACGATCCTTTACCCGATCCATTGAAAAAATAATCAAGAGTAGTAGAGCGTGCAATATTTGAACGAATTAACTAAGTAAAGTTTTTTTCAGGGACGATAACTTTTGTGACGTTTCGACTTCAAGTTTTAGAGATGGGAATTCATTGTGATATGAAGTGATGTCTTATAGTTTTATCCACCCATTTCCAATAATACCTACACTTGGAGAAGTAAAAAAATTAACTAAAATTTTTACGTCACAATTTTTTTCAGAACAGATAGTGTTACAGAATGAAAATTATAATACCTAATTAATAGATGGAAGTGATCATTTGATCAATGTACCTAATGATTTTAAGGAGGGGTTCCATGTTTTTGTTATGTATATTGAACTGACTTATTTTATTACAGTTCAACAAATTTGTTTTAATAATCTGAAGAATATTAATAATATAAATAACCTATACATATAAATATGATTCAAATGAAAAATCATCAATCATGTCAAATCAAAAGTGAAATTCTCTTGCGACAATCATGATTGGAACATTTTTTTCAAATCATCAAGTAATTATAATAATTATCGTTTTAATACCATTGTTCTGCAGCGATCAACTGATAATAGATCAATTAAATATCCGTCTACAAATCCACAATTTACGAGAAACAGCACCTTTAAATAAATTCAGATCTAATTGTTGCGTAAAGGAGAAAAGTGGCGCGTGTCTAATCCCAGCCTTTTGCTATGATCCTGGGTGAAATGCCGTCAGGCTGATTAATCGAGAGCCCCGGGCACAACTACCACAAAACTCTAGCAAAAACCCTTATAATCATAGGCAGATAGGCCATTGTTGCTCGATTAAATTGCTTCATTTTCCTGGTGTTTCTGCACGTCAGGAACGCTGCCATTAATATCTATTGCCCGCATCTAGTTTGATGGAACACTCATTGAATTGGAAAAAGTCAGGAGATTTTATGTCTTACAGTATTTTATTATTTCTGTAGGCACGGCATAAAGTCGTGAACTCGGCAAAAGAAATATAAGAGAACTGATATTAGGGCATTTTCGCGAGAAGAGATACAAAAACTTATTTTTCTGAAACAGGTAAATTTTATATTTTTCCTGCTCAGAATCACGAGCTCTTTCGATCCTACTAGAAGAAAAAAAGTGTCCCAACTTTTTGTTTCTATTACGTAACCGTTTTTCAAACACTTTGTACAGCGGTTACAAAGTGGAGAGCATGTAAAATGTATGAAAAATGTAGGACCATTTTTTTCTTGTACTTTTTTTCTCCTAGATTGAAAGAACTCGTTATTCTGAGTAGGACATTAAATTTACCTACCTTAAAAAAAATTTTTTTTGGATCTCTTCTCGCGAAAATGCCCATTAATGAATCGATTTATATGATATTAACAAATTCATAAAATTTTCTTCGGTAACCGCGATGATTACTCATGAAATAAAACTATAAAAACTGATAAACTTGCGTATATTACGCGTGGTCGCCCGCAAACCACGCACCCTGTAAAGTGTTCGAAACGTCGGGATGAAGTGAAATTTAATTAATGTACGCGAGTTTTAGGCCGTGTGGTGACGGCAGTAAGAATATATTTGTCACCACCCCAACTCCTCCTGCGGGTGTCGTAAGAGTCGACTAAGGGATTGACGTGTCACTGACCATTATTTGATAAAAGATTGATGATGGGCAGCAGCGTCATCATAGTGGACACATTACTGCGACCGCCAATCCGCTTGCCCAGCGTGGCGATTATGGGCATTTACCTCCTAATGCGTCTATACGCATAGTTAATAGGAGAGGCCTACGTCCAGCAGTGGACTATCAGAGGCTGATGATGTGATGTGATGTGACGCGAGTTTGCGATTTTATAGTTTTATTTCAATTCAATCATATTTACTGACAAAAGGGAAAAATCCCTTGTTCCCAATCCATTACCAAGTTACATAACCAGCACTGGGAGAGGACAAATTATTCCTACTACAAAACCGGGTTATGTAGTAGGAATTTTGTTTCCTTGAACAAAACCAACGCCATGTGCCGGTAATGTAATAGGAAAGAAAATTCCTAATACAGTAACCGGTCGATATTGGAGTAGGAATATGAGTGCCTCGCACATAACCATCGTCAAAATGATGAACAAGCTGGTTATCTAGCAGAACCTTAGCAATCTAGTTACAAAACCAACTTTTAAGCCAACTGTTAGGGAGGAAATATCAAGATTTAGTTTAGTCCTTTAGATTTCTGTATAAATTTTATACACGAACAAATTAATAGATATATTAATAAGACCGAAAGGGGCAATCAATACTAAGCGGTTTGTTTGTTGGCAATTAGAATAGAGTGTAGTGAGAGGAGGCAAATTCCAACTACCTAGCAAAGTTTAAACTACCTAAAATATTATGTTGCACTGGCTTTTTTTTAATTCTACGAACCATTTAAGTTAAGTTAAGGATTAATGAAAAAGTATTACTATATCAAATAGTATATAATGGAATTAATGTAGATTGAAGAAACTGATCATAAGTCTTTGTGTATGTATAAAATTTATACAGAAATCAGGACTAAACTAAATCTTGATATTTCCTCCCTAACAGTTGGCTTAAAAGTTGGTTTTGTAACTAGATTGCTAAGGTTCTGCTAGATAACCAGCTTGTTCATCATTTTGACGATGGTTATGTGCGAGGCACTCATATTCCTACTCCAATACCGACTTAGCTTAGGAATATGAGTGCCTCGCACATAACCATCGTCAAAATGATGAACAAGCTGGTTATCTAGCAGAACCTTAGCAATCTAGTTACAAAACCAACTTTTAAGCCAACTGTTAGGGAGGAAATATCAAGATTTAGTTTAGTCCTGATTTCTGTATAAATTTTATACATACACAAAGACTTATGATCAGTTTCTTCAATCTACATTAATTCCATTATATACTATTTGATATAGTAATACTTTTTCATTAATCCTTAACTTAACTTAAATGGTTCGTAGAATTAAAAAAAAGCCAGTGCAACATAATATTTTAGGTAGTTTAAACTTTGCTAGGTAGTTGGAATTTGCCTCCTCTCACTACACTCTATTCTAATTGCCAACAAACAAACCGCTTAGTATTGATTGCCCCTTTCGGTCTTATTAATATATCTATTAATTTGTTCGTGTATAAAATTTATACAGAAATCTAAAGGACTAAACTAAATCTTGATATTTCCTCCCTAACAGTTGGCTTAAAAGTTGGTTTTGTAACTAGATTGCTAAGGTTCTGCTAGATAACCAGCTTGTTCATCATTTTGACGATGGTTATGTGCGAGGCACTCATATTCCTACTCCAATATCGACCGGTTACTGTATTAGGAATTTTCTTTCCTATTACATTACCGGCACATGGCGTTGGTTTTGTTCAAGGAAACAAAATTCCTACTACATAACCCGGTTTTGTAGTAGGAATAATTTGTCCTCTCCCAGTGCTGGTTATGTAACTTGGTAATGGATTGGGAACAAGGGATTTTTCCCTTTTGTCAGTAAATGCTTTATTTGTAGTAATACCCTTACAAAAAGAAAATATTTAAAAAACCCAATAGTTTTTTTTTAACAATAAATTTCTTCATTCCAGAATTTCACCAAAAAAAATTTTTCAAAAATTCATAACTCGAAAACTACAAAAAATCGGCTAACATACATGGGGTATATTCTGATAGCCCATGACGTAGGGAACCTAAAAAAATTTTTTTGACGTCAAGGTTTGGACCACCCTGTATACTATACAATACAATACTCTTTATTGCACACCTCGTAATATATAAAATATTTTAAAAATAAAAATTAAACCGCCTTCAAAAATACGCTGGAACTAAAAAGTGCAAAATAATTTTGGTTCCTACCACTTAGGATTTCCTACCCAAACCTTTAAACCTTTTACCCTATTCATTGAAATAAAATATGATTCCTAGGTACCCCACTGATCTCAGTGAAGTCGGTGCCAAGACAAATACGTCCACAGGCTACATCACACTCATATTTTAGGGTTAGTTATTATTTTAGGGTTAAGAAATACTCTTCAAAATATTATAAATTAAATCAAAATATTATTAATATTATGAAGTGGATACGTAATATTATTTAGTTGTTGTTGTTCTGTGTCTTGGCAACACCGACTTAAGACGTTCATTACTAGACGCAAATACTTGATTGGCTTTCGAAAATAAATGAAAAATGTCATGTGTGCCTACAACATTTGAAGAGTTCCCTCGATTTCTCCAGGATCCCATCATCAGATCTGGACCCGACGACAATGGGACCAACTAGAAGGTATACCCTTTCAAACAAAAAAAGAATTTTCCAAATCGGTCTACGCGTCTTTGAGCAATCGGGGAACATACATAAAAAAAAAAAAAGATTTCGTCGAATTGTAAACCTCCTCCTTTTTGAAGTCGGTTAAAAATAACAAAAAAAATGAATCTAACATTTAACTATGTATGTATATATGTGTGTTTATGTCTACAAATACATAATACATAAAAATTAATATTTCGATATAAGTTCAGGGTAGCCAAATAAGTAAAACAAAACAGTGACAAATATTTTGATTATAATGTAGGATTTTTTTTATAATTTACAACATTACTCTTTGCATACTTACAATTCGTTTCAATTTAAACTATCTACTCGTACTGTCCTAATACGATTAGTTACGTGTTACATAATTGCTGCAGACAAGCACCCGCAACGTTCGGGTCGGTCTACTAAATTAATGACTGCAAAACCGAAGGGTTAATAGAAACCTTGAATAAAATGCTCCATACTCTTAAAGGTAGAAAAATAAAATATATCAAATATGATTATTTGATATATTTTATTTTTCTACCTTTGGTGATACCAAATTAAAGTTTTTAAAACCGACTTCAACCGATTACTCCTCGGTAAATCCTACTTTCTGAATGCAAATTCTTGTAAATGAATGAAAATTACCAAAAGCGCCATACATGTACCAATAACATTTAAAGAGATCCCTCGATTTCTCCAAGATCCCATCATCAGACCCCAACTTGGTGCCAACGGGACCATCTCAAAAAAAATCGGTTCACGATTCTCGGAGATATCGGGTAACATGCATACAATAGGTAGGGGCCGTGTGGTGACGGCAGTTAGATTACATTTGTCACCACCCCAACTCCTCCTGCGGGTGTCGTAAGAGTCGACTAAGGGATTGAAGTGTCACTGACCATTATTTGATAAAAGATTGATGATGGGCAGCAGCGTCATCATAGTGGACACATTACTGCGATCGCCAATCCGCGTGCCCAGCATGGCGATTCTGGGCATTTACCTCCTAATGCGTCTCTACGCATAGTTAATAGGAGAGGCCTACGTCCTGCAGTGGACTATCATAGGCTGATGATTGAAACAGTCGAATTGAGAACCTCTTTTTTTGAATTCGGATAAAAAGAATATTACGCTCCGTTGCAATTACAAGTACAATTGCTACAGTTGCATACATCTTCGTTTCAAAGGAGAATTGGACAGAGAAATATTTTATTTCTTGATGAAAGCAACCATTTAGAATTCACGGTGCGAGTGCTCTGTTGCAGACTAAATGCATGTGCAACCGCATTTTATGAGCTCTCCCGAGTAACGCGTACCCTTTCACTGATCTCTTTCATTTTTATAATACAGGGTACAAGAAAAATAGTCGTGATCCTTTTAACGGCCCGTTTATTATCGCATTTCGATTAGGAAATGTTAGAAGAAAAAAAAATGGTCATTAGTAAATAACATTTTCCTAACTAGTGCGGAAAAGTAAACTTTGCGCAAGCTTCGCGTGCGTAAATTTCTATTTTTAGTACAGATGGTGCCTTTTTTAGGCTCTAGTGCGAGAAGTGCGTCATTTTACGTCAGGTTCAAAACTTCGGAGGGCCACCTGCACTAAAAAACGTCGTACGAGACACGTGCAAAACGAAATTCGTAACTCGTGTCGATTTAAAACACTCCCTGTCGGTCGTGTTTTAAAACATCGCCACTCGTTTCGAATTTCATGTTTTTCGCACTTGTGCCGTAATTTACTATTCTATAAGTTAATGTTAAACAGGTACTTAAATATTTAACTAAATAAGTGAACAACCCATCTAATAGAAAAGTCACCTATCTGCTCGTTGGAGACAATCGTGCCAATGTGGGGGAAAATACCTACCTATATGGGTCATTTGTTTAGTTGTTAAGTAATTTAAAATACTCATTCTGAGTAGAAATGTTCATTGAGTAGAAATTACATAAAAACCGGCCAAGTGCGAGTCGGACTCGCGCGCGAAGGGTTCCGTACCAGTTAAATCAACCTACCACAAAAACTATAGAAGATAATTTAATCAAACCAAAACTCGTTGATAGACTTTATTAATGTGCATAACATTTTTTTTTTAATTTTATATCACGTAGTTTAAAAAATAGAGGGGGGGACACATTTTTCAGACTTTGAGAGCTGATATCTCGAAAACGATTTGCTTAAATAAAAATGAGATTTATAAACCTTCATTTATTTTTCAAAGACCTTTCTATTAATACCCCACACGCATATACAATTAAAAAAGGGCGCCCCCAACCCAATGGTTTTTTCTTACAATTTAGTATCATAATCCTGTAGCGGTTCATACAAAACATATCCTTACCAAATTTCGCTACTGTAGCATTTATAGTTTCCGAGTAAATCGGCTGTGACAGACGGACAGACGGACATGACGATCCTATAAGGGTTCCGTTTTTGCCATTTTGGCTACGGAACCCTAAAAAGCGAGCTGATTTTATTCTAATAGAAAAATGTACCAAAATTTTTCGATCATTCCATTCCGTTACCGGCAAACAAAATTTAAAAAAAGGTAACAGAATGGAAAACTTGTTTTTATGCTCCGAGTCTCGAGAATTAAAAGAACTCGAGATCCTGAGTTCAAATCATACAAACATTTCAAAATATGAAAATGAAAAAAAAAATTAATTGCGTTACCTAATACAGTACTTACGTATCATATTTCCATTTTTCATGCAATAGCTCTCCAACCTTGAAATTGTTTCAGTTTGATTTGTCATAAAGTCCTCAGTGCCAAATATGAATAAAAAATATTGTATGAATAGAGTCTACGAGGATTTCAAATATAAATAAAACTTCAGTTGGTAAGCTCGTTACATTTTTAATGAATTCAAGTCAAAATAAACGGAACATTAGCTCCAGATGTTCACAATTGACGGAATATTCTGAATAGGCAGAGCGTGAAGTAGACATGTTTATTTTCCTCTCAGAGAGGTGTCCTGGGACAGAAATTGTTTCCGTTCTAATTGAACAAAACATTCTCAAGTATTCGCACAGAGAGCGCACATTTCTTCAACTCATAGCACTGCAGGCAGGTGAAAAACTTAACTAAATCTTCTTATAAGTTACAAGATATTTGCTTATGGTCTTTTATTTTATCTAAAATCCGAAATAGTCCCGCATCTGACTACTATTATTTCGGGGTAAATACGTACCTACGTATTTTTCTGGGATTTAAAATGTTATTCTATGATAATTGGATAGGTAAAATAGATATCAGTTAAAACAACACTTACATATTACATAGTTGTTATCTAATTCATGATTTATTAAATACAGTTATGTGCATATCTCGGGGTTTCAGATCAATCATTGTAATTAGCGTTTTTTTGCATCGTCACTCTAATTGAGTTTATTAGGTACACTAACACGGCGTTACGTCGTGTAGTGAAAATTAGTGCTTAATGCGAACGAATGATACAAAATAGTTAATGCTTGGTGCCTATATTTCACTTTCGCAATAGATGTTGGTAAGCTACCAGAAGCAGGTAATAGGAACCTTCCAATCCAAAGACCGTGTTATCAAGACCCTGCTCGGTTTAAAAAAAAAACTTCGTACAAATCGTTTTATATAAAAATACCTTTCTGTCATATTTATAAGGGTTTTACAGAATTCGATTTCCTATTTCACCTTCTTAAAATTTGATTTGTGGGATAACTATCGTCTGCATTTTCCCGAATACATGTAACCATAAAGCCCCCATAGAAATCGTTCAAACAAAAGCGATACGACGTTACGTATAAATATTCCTGGGGGCTTATGATGGTCGTGCTGTTAACTTGACAAACGGCATTTTACCGTACATTTTGATTTCCATACTATGGTCGTTGTCATATTCTACCGGATTTTGACGATTGATAAGCGACGTTATTTGTATACGATGGTCGTATCTGTCACTGCCAGTGCTGCCAGATTATTTACCTTTGAAAACATCAAAGCATTTCTATCGCAGGGCTGCCAGATTGTAAAATTGTTTTTTTTTTATAGTTCGGGTGCTTAGTTTATCCTGTTTTTATAATCGAATTGGTACGTAAAGAGAAAATTTTAAATTGTTGACTGATTATACTGTGTCCAGCAATCTGTCTCAGTAGAAAAAGGCAGCAAATTCAAAAAGTTGTGTTCAATTTCATGACAGCGTACTAATTTTTTTGGAATATTTTACTTTACCAAAATGAAATTACACTAAAAACCTACCAAGACGACAAATTATTAAATAAATTCATATTTTATGTCTTATTACTTATTTTTTCTTCATAATTACAATTATACCTAATTCTTCATAATTACAACAAACAATCCTACCTAATAATCTTTCTACAACATGAATGTAGGATTAATATGGATTTGACAACGTTATAATAATAGCAAGAACGAAAGGGATGGTCTTATGAAACTTTTTACTAGTGGAAGTGAAAAGGAACGATAATCGTCCGTCCTTATCACTGTGCCACTATTTTTTGTGCGTGTGTGCATTAGATGCTAAATGTAAGTGCCAGACAAATGCGTTGAATACGTCACTAAGTGCCACACACGCAAGTATCTTCTTAGTAGTAAGTGACTATGTCTATCCCTCTTAGTGGCACACTATGTGCGGCCCCTCGTTCTACAAGAAGAATAATAAATAAGTTGGTAAAGAGGGAACGAGGGGCCGCACATAGTGTGCCACTAAGAGGGATAGACATAGTCACTTACTACTAAGACGAAAGTGCCATACAGGCACTTAGTGACGCATTCAACCATTATTCAACGCATTTGTCTGGCACTTACATTTAGCATCTAATGCACACACACACAAAAAATAGTGGCACAGTGATAAGGACGGACGATTATCGTTCCTTTTCACTTCCACTAGTAAAAAGTTTCATAAGACCATCCCTTTCGTTCTTGCTATTATTATAACGTTGTCAAATCCATATTAATCCTACATTCATGAGAGGGAAGAACTTGAATAAGTTTTTGAAGAGAAGAAAAAATACGTGAGTACAAGCTAAATTTGCAATTGCGAATATTGAAAATGCTTAAGATTATCACTTTCTATTTTGTCATTATCGCCAATAAAAAAAATATCAACGAAACCATCCCGTGGAAAATTCAAGACGGCATCAATTTTGTCATTGAATAGAAAAAATATTTGAGCAGTTTCACACGACGCGTTTTTTTTTTGCCTGACGACCTACTGTGATGAAGCCTTAGGCCGGCCTTATACATCCGGGATCAAAGTAGGGTATTCGACAACATTAAAAATATACCCCAAAATGTGGTCATCCTATTAGAAAATAGCATAATTTATACTACATTTCACTTAGTTTTAGAAAAAAATATGCCTATTTGTAGCATATTTCACCAAAATAAATTTAATATTTTTTGAAAAATTATCTGTGACAGCCAACGCCCTATGATTGGTCAGCGTTCCTGTGACGTCAGTTGCAAGTAAACATTGCTTATGCATTGCTTGCACAGACTACTAAGAAGATACTACGTATATTGCTTGCTTCCATATTGCTTCCTTTTCCTTATCAGAGTGTAGTTCGTGTTTCGAGATATTATTGTTGTTTAATTCGATCTTTGTGCTAATTCTAAAGACTTTTCTAATAAATATTATATCTTCCGGTGTAAATATTCGTGTGGTATCTGAAAATGGAGGCAAATTTTGTGCGAGCGGACAGCAGCAACCTACCTAAGATAGATGCATTTATGATTGCATAAAGATAACGTTGATTACTATGTTGCGGAACTTAAAAATGTAAAAACTGTAAGTACTCTATACTAATTATTTATTTGTATATAAATGTATAAATATAATAAGGACAAGTTCGGAGGTTTTGTATGAGCTAATTTTAGGTTATGTTAATGTAATTTCTTTTTGTCCTAATTTTTGCCTTTGTATCACAGGTCAGCAAGAGAACCATTATGGTGACGATGCGATTGGTTATGTCCAACTACACCGGGAAAATGGAATGTGCACAGTCAAATGTAAGATGTGCCCTGAGCACAAAGTACGAGCCAAAGCATACAATGTGACTTTGATTGTAAACGAACGTGACTGCGAAATTATTAGTTGTCAGTGTCATGATTGTGCTGCCTCAGCTGGAGGATGTAAGCATGCAGTTGCTTTTTTAATGTGGGTCCACCGTCAGTCTGAGGAGCCTTCATGTACTTCTGTAGAGTGCTATTGGAAAAAATCGACTTTGTCGAAAGTAGGGACTACTCTAAAGTATATCAAAGTGCAGCAAATGAGTCAAAAGGAAATACCTCATAGACCCAAGTGATCCAGCATTATACAATGAATTTATTTCTGAAGCTAAAAGGAGGAAGATTGAGAACTGTAAATTGCTAAAGTATCAAGTTGATTATAAGCATTCTGGAATTATGCAGTACTCATTGCACTGCTTTATGATAGATCAATCTGAAGATATTAAAGTAGATGTTGACAGAATTGTAGGCTTGATGAAAAAAAATTCACTGCAGCAGCAATAAATACCATAGAAGAAGCCACAAGGAAGCAAAACAGAAGCAGCTTGTGGTATGAGATGCGGTACGGCCGTATCACAGCATCAAAGGCACATGAAGTGAGTGTGTGGCGTCTCCTGACGGTGTAACAAAAGATGCTATCATACAAATTAAATGCCGTACTAAAGCAAAATCCAAAGATAATTATTTGAAAAATGGAGTCATTACAGCTAAATGTAAGGCACAGGTACAGCTGCAAATGTATGCAACTGGTGTCAAAAAATGCTATTTTTGTGTTGCTGATAGCCAATTTGAAAAAACAAAGAAAGTAGACATTGTGTTAGTGAATTATGACAGTGAATATGTTATTTTTTATTTTATTTTATAGCCTTTACTTAACGACTACAATAATAATTGATAACATAAATATATATATTTTAGACATCGGCATAGTCGTCTTGCCCTCCGGCATAGGCCTCCTCTAAAGATTTCCACTCTTTCCTGTCCATAGCGGTTCTTCTCCAACATGTTATTAAGTTACTACAAAAGTTAACTGTTTCTTGGAAAAAACATAATATTTATCCCATTTTGTGTAGCAGCACCAATGTGTGATAATATAATGAAATAAAAAACAATTTCAGGCTTCTTATTATTTTTATTTTATATTTCCTCTTTTGCATGTAAGCAACAAGTAAACAGTTTCACAACCCCTACAGATAATGAATACTTTCTGACAACATGATATTAATATTATACATTAGATTGAGACATTAATTACCGAACATGCATACTATATATTTTTAATGACAATAATGATCAAATAATCATAATACCATGTTACATTATTTAATAAGAGAATTCTGCAAGTTTATAAGACCACATGCAATGGTAATGATATGATCAAGAACATGACGTAAGTTAGTATTTATCACTGCATGTTGTTTTAGCATACTAAATTCTCTTATACGCCTAATCACGCGTTTAATCAAAATTCGTTAACTAGCAAATAGCAATTATCTTGGTTTGTCGAACTTCAGTTTTAGATAACTTTTCACCAGCTTTTACACTTGGTGGCCTTAAGAGTTTTATGCCTGAAATGCATGTTCAAGGTGTTTGAAGCCTCTGAGTTCTAAGATAGAACTTCCTTCTTGTAATCCATCAAGGAAGTTACAGTTCTCTACTATGACAACATCACTTGTTCTGTCCCCAAATCCTTGAGAAGTAAAATTAATCTAACCATTAGGTGTACAATATTACAATATATTAAATACTTTACAGTATTTCCCTTTTTATACTCTGACCATGACAGTGCCTGATGAACAACATTAACATTTGTGGCTGCGCACATGGAAAGGTACCTAGTCACGGCATTTAGTTACAGAGTTACATGAGTTTTTGTCGAAGCGGGTGAAAAAGTGCCAAAATGGGTTTGTGCTATAATTGGGTTATTTACATCCTAAGGAACATGTGTGTACAAGAATATCAGTAAAATTATGTTTTTTTAGTATATTTCTCCGACCATAAAATTTAGTACTCAGGGTACCTTGTCACGCCATGTCTTAAAGCGTTTAAAATTTGAATAATTTTGTCAATATTTCCGTCGCGGGTAGTCAAATGCCTCTTTCTAACAAGGAAGGGTACCCAACTGTCCGACTCCGATTTGATTCATTTTGATATATGTTGTAGGGTAGTCTAAAATCACGGACATTTTTATAAATAAAAATATATTGATTTCTGCAATAATTGTACCAAATAACATTTTGATACAAATATTTTTTGCGTTATAGGTACTAAAATAGTGCCTTTAAATTGAAGTAACTAAAGTTTAGTAAATGCCGTGACAAGGTAGGTACCCTAGTTACGTTTCCATACAAAAGTTTCGACTGGGTCACTAAACTAATTAATATTATAATATTGATTAAAGACTTAATAGATCATAAAGTAGGTGTAGGTAGGTTATGTATATTGTATAATTGGGTATTTTATCCTAGTTTTACTCTATTTCTTGAAGATAATGACTTATCGTGACAAGGTACTCTGTTTAGTAAAATGTAAAATTGTATGTTTTACACGACTAAAACAGAACTTTTTATAAATAAAAATATATTGATTTCTGCAATAATTGTACCAAATAACATTTTGATACAAATATGTTTTGCATTAAAGGTACTAAAATAGTGCCTTTACATTTAAGTTACTAAAGTTTAGTAAATGCCGTGACAAGGTACCCTAGTTACGTTTCCATACAAAAGTTTCGACCGAGTCACTAAACTTTTTTGATAAAAAAAATGCTTTAACGTTATTTCGATGTGACACCATTGTGGCACACTATGCTGAATATAGTTAAATTATGTGATAAATCATCGATATACACATAATTTTGTTGCTTTTTAATATTATAAATGACCTTTTTTGCAATTGTTAATAAGTGCGGTAATTATTAAATTTATTGTTGATTATGGAATTTATTTTATTCAATTATTCCAAAATGCCTTAGAATATGTAACTACGATAAGAAACTAACAGTTTTAATCTCATTATATCATGAATTGGGTATAATGAACACTTTCGTATTTCTTTGGCATTATAAACTTTAAATGCAATTTTCTCAACTTGTGCATTTCGGAAGTCGCAAATTCAAAAATGTATATAAAAATCGTGGTTCAACCTAGATTGATTCTTTTTTTTATTGATAGCAAATTTAATCTCCTTTTTGGAACTATGCATAACTCAATACCCGCAACTAGGTACTTTTCCATGTGCACAGCCACATTTGATGATTTTTGTATGTCAATTTCTAAGCAATCTATAATACAGCTGACATTGTGGTAGCGATGCCTAAATGCAATAGGAAGGTTCTTTTTTATTAATTTTTTATCAAAGTTTATAATTAATGGTTTTAAATAACTACTTAATATTGGAATGTTTACTAAAAATAATCTGCTAGCATAAGATAAGGATATTCCAAAATTATCCTCTAGTTCAGAAAATGTGGCGTTCATTCTAATTTTTTTCAAGCATAGTAAAATGTGTTCTATTTTTATATTTGTTAATTTATGCAATAGCTGAATTATAAAGTAACATTCTTTGGAAATACCAATATACAACATAGGCTTCCTTTCAATTAAACGCACAGTATTTACACGGCACTGTAATTGTTCAATATGCTCATTATTTTCTATGACATTACTGTCGGAATCAGTACCTCTTGATGATGAAGTAGGTACAAAAGGTGATAAACGACCACATTCGTGCATTCTAAAAAGGAAATATCACTGTCCGATTTTTCTTCTTCCAGAATTTTTCTTTTTGCTGCTTGGATTGTGGCTGGGGCTGAAGGAGATGGTTTCACTTGGTATGAAACAGTCTTGAAGGGTGCTGTGGCAATAGTTGTATGTTGCCATATTGTTTGGACAGCCTTGCTCCTATGATTAACATTAACTTTTGTTCTTACTTGAATAGATTTCACCGTAGATATGATAGTATCTGTAATAGTTTCTCTGTCCTGAGTTTTTGGTAATTCTGAAATATAAACACTCAAAATCAGTAACTTTAAAAAATTTGAAATCAACAACATAAATAATATATATAAATGAGACAATCTTATACAAATCAACCTAGTCCTACTGTAGTAAACTCAAAAAAGGTTTTTGTTGTACAGTCGCCTCTCGTTAATTCGAAACTCGAAGGACCTATCCAAATATTACGATTTATCGAGAGTTTGAAATATCAAATGGTCGGAAATATTCGGGAGAAAAAATGAAAGTACGAGCCTACGAGGTGTTAAGTAATAATCAACTATTATTTATTAAAAGCATTTTTTTTCACTTTTCTTCCCACCTACTTCCACTTTTGCGATTAAGTCCTTCTTTTCAGCAATCGTCAAGCATCTATACTTTCTAGGACTCATAACTAACGTAAACTTTTAATCTGTACACATAACCAACGGAAAAGTAGCTTAACTGAGTGGCAAACAAAGATGTAACTGGGCATTTTCGCGAGAAGAGATACAAAAACTTATTTTACTGAAACAGGTAAATTTTATGTTTTTCCTGCTCAGAATCACGAGCTCTTTCGATCCTACTAGAAGAAAAAAAGTGTCCCAAATTTTTGTTTCTATTACGTAACCGTTTTTCAAACACTTTTTACAGCGGTTACAAAGTGGAGAGCATGTAAAATGTATGAAAAATGTGGGACCATTTTTTTCTTGCATTTTTTTTCTCCTAGATTGAAAGAACTCGTTATTCTGAGTAGGAAAAACATAAAATTTACCTACCTTAAAAAATTTTGTTTTTGGATCTCTTCTCGCGAAAATGCCCAACTAACAACAAATGCTCGTGCAACTTTTCTAAAATGTAGGGTACTTGCCTCTTTAATCTCATAACTTCGAATTGTCGAATGTTTGACGTCCACGAGTTCGAATTAACGCGTGGTTTTGTTGTGTAGCTATTACTTTTTTGTTTGAATTACCAAGTGTTTAAAAAGTATTGATTTTTTTCGAAATAGCAAGAGATCTTCTAGGGAACTCATGATAACTTCGAATTATAGAGAGGTTCGAATTATCGCAGGTTTGAAATAACGAGAGTCGACTGTAGGTGCTAGATGATGGTATATAAAATAAATATTATATAAATAAATACTTAAATACACCAAAAACAATCATGACTCAGGAACAAATATTCATGCTCATCCCACAAATAAATGCCCTTAAAGAGATTCAAACCCGAGAACTCCGACTTTGTTGGGTGGATGACTACCAACTAGGCTATGGAGGATGTCTAAAATATATTGATATATATTTTTTATAATTAATTAATATCATACCTTCAGGCTCCATAATTTCTTGCACCATGTCATCTTTAGTATTGATAGTTGTTTGCAGACACTTTGTGACATTGACATGGTCAATTCTTTGTCTTTTAAGAAACACTTCTCGGCAAGGAACAGCATCACTCAGCCGTCTCTTGAAATCCTCTTGACAGTGAAATTAAGTTGGCACAGCCTCATTTGTCAGAAGTATCTTCTGAATAAAGCCCATTTTGTACTTCATGTAATTAGTTGTGTCTTTATCCATCTGAAATTTAACTGCATTGTTGAAATACCAACATTATATTTGACAGGACAGTAATCAGAAAACTACAAACAAGATGTGAAAAACCTCAACAATAGAATGCTGAAAACAAAATATTTGAGATCCTAATAGGGTGTTTTGCAATGTAGGGTCTAAAGAGGTTAGGAATTAAAGATGTTGTTATATTTTGTAAATACCGATATATTTACCTCCTATTAGGTAGGTATAACGTGAAGTGATACTTACATCAAAGTGATCTTCACACATAAAGACATTTGTATGTGATTTAATGGAATTTGGATCTCTTCGAGCTAACTTAAGCCAGTTTTCGTCTTTTGGGATCCGTTGGTATAGAAACAAACAGTTTCTGTGGACTCTTTACAGAAGTATTTGTACACTGTGGCACTATACACCATTTATACTCCATTTTATTCAACAAATTTGAAGAAAGGCGATAATAATTACGTACTGTTTACAAACGATAGTGACTCTGTTCTGTTTACTACATGAATGTAGGATTAATATGGATTTGACAACGTTATAATAATAGCAAGAACGAAAGGGATGGTCTTATGAAACTTTTTACTAGTGGAAGTGAAAAGGAACGATAATCGTCCGTCCTTATCACTGTGCCACTATTTTTTGTGTGTGTGTGCATTAGATGCTAAATGTAAGTGCCAGACAAATGCGTTGAATAATGGTTGAATGCGTCACTAAGTGCCTGTGTGGCACTTTCGTCTTAGTAGTAAGTGACTATGTCTATCCCTCTTAGTGGCACACTATGTGCGGCCCCTCGGTTTACTAGTAGGTGACGTCACTTGACCGGCGCCATTACAGAAACAGCGGCCCTACCGCGAAAAACGAAATTCGTAAATTTCGAGGATTTGTCTCTTTCACTCTAATGACGCCTCATGAATGTAGGATTAATATGGATTTGACAACGTTATAATAATAGCAAGAACGAAAGGGATGGTCTTATGAAACTTTTTACTAGTGGAAGTGAAAAGGAACGATAATCGTCCGTCCTTATCACTGTGCCACTATTTTTTGTGTGTGTGTGCATTAGATGCTAAATGTAAGTGCCAGACAAATGCGTTTGAATACGTCACTAAGTGCCACACACACAAGTATCTTCTTAGTAGTAAGTGACTATGTCTATCCCTCTTAGTGGCACACTATGTGCGGCCCCTCGTGACGCCTTCGTTTGAGTGACAGAGGAAAATCCTCGAAATTTACGAATTTCGATTTTCGCGGTAGGGCCGCAGCGTTTTAGCCGCAGTTCTGAAATTTTAAACTTCGATATTGATTATTACTCATAATACATTGAAATTTACACAAATATTAATAAAATTGTGCTTATTTTGTTAGAACGAATAATTTAGACCGATTCTTCAAAAATAGTCAAATAGCCTTTACAGACAGTGCCCGCTGGCGAGTGTTTAAGAAACTAATAGGCAGCCATTTTGCTTAAACTTGTAAAACTAAAATTTCAAATCATTGTCAGCTCTGCCTCTTTGAAGCTTAGATGCTTACGCGCTTTTCAAAATTTTCTCTCGAAATTCTTGTTTCTGTTTGTTGTTTCTAGTTATTAATCGTTATAGTTGTGTTTTTTGTTAAGTTTTACTTGCAACGAGTGATCTTCACTCGAGTGTTTCAATATGAGTGAAATACCGAACAAACATCGTGTTTTTGGCTGTGACCCTTTAGGTAAGTTAATTTTATTTCACCTTTAAAAGTTATATCATAACAATGATAAGCATTTTAGTAAGACTTTTCTCAACATCAATGGTTGGAATTTGTTTTGCGTGTAATTTTCTGTTATCACATCACTCGTCAGTCAAAGGATAATGGCGTATGAAAACTTTAAAAAACTATATAGTAACACAACACACAAGTTAGTAATCTAAAAAGAAAGATCGTTCGGAAAAGACCATGATATAGAATGTTTTCTTGTAATATATTCTTGAGCGAATAACATTATTTTTTATTTATCGATATTGATGTTATAGCTGTTATGAGTAGAAATACGCGTCACGTGTTATTTTTATAATTTTTCCATCATCAATCAAAAACCAAATTGTGTCGAGTGCTATGCATAAATCTTAAAATAATACTGCTTTTTAACAGTTAGGCTTGTTTCCAACTAGTGTTCCGAGCGAGCATTCGTTCATTCTTGGGCAGATGAAAACAGGATTTCATATAGCAAAATGTTCGTTCCTCAGCCCACGAACAAGGGAATGCTCGCTCAGAACAACAGAAACAAAGAACAAACACGGCTTTAGAATAACATTTTTAGTAAATAAAAACTATTTAACAGTTGTAATTCCAGTTGTAAACTGTAATTCCACCACCAATCTACCTGTGTTCTTGGCTGCTTTTACTTTTTAATTACCACACTTGTGTAAATAATATTTGTTTTATTATTCTAGTCACATGCACAGATCAATAACATGGAGGATCAGCGTATGGCACACTTACGGGCTCAAAATATAGATCCAGATGTATCCACAGACTTATTGCTGATTCAACAAGGTGTCGATTCAAAATACATCGGACCCTAATGAGGAAGATCGCCAACCTTCCGAGCATATAAACAACATGATGAGACCTGTAGTAGTCATGGTAAACATAAATATCAATGTATTATTATTCACTAAACTTGAGTCTGAAATAAATTCCGTCCAAATTCCGTAAAAATAGGCCTTACAAACGACATTAGTATCAATGATTATTAGATTAACAATAATAAACCTTTATGTCATACATAAATCTTTGGGGGAGGCCTATGTTCAGCAGTGGACGTCTTTCGGCTGATATGATGATGATGATGTCATACATAAAATGGGATAAATGTACCGAACACATACATTTCACTGAACAAGCACTAAAGTTAAGTAAATCGACAAAGTGGGACGCTCCCTATACAGGGTGGAAAAAGATTTTGGGTCAGTGAGGGCAGCTACCAGATCCCGTGTAGCTACGCGAAAATGGTCTTAGAAGACCTTTCTGTGATTTTCAATTAAAGAAGATTAGCGTTTTCAGATTTTGGAAAAAGTATACAGGGTGCGAGGAAATGGTCATTTTTGAGAAACTTTTTTTTTAATGCCAATCGATCCCGTTTCTATTCAGGATCAAAAGCTTGTATGGGACCAAAAAGAAATTTTCGGCTAGAAAAACCACAAATCGAGATTTTAAATTCTCATAGAAATTGTATGAAAATTAAAAATTATTTTTCACCCTTATTTTTTTATGCCTATCGATTCCATTCCTACCCAGTACCAATAGTTTCCTACGGGTCAACTTATGACAATGTCCAAAAAATCCAAATTTCAAGAAAACCGTTTTCATACTTTTACTATGGAAAAAAAAGTGAAACCTTAATTACTTTATCTGTCACGATAATTAGTCATCCTATGCTAAATGATAATAATAATACTGCATGAAATCATTAGCAACATTAATTAGCGTCACAGATAATGTAATTAATTTTCACTTTTTTCCCGTAGTCAATGTATGAAAACAGTTTTTTTTTATTTTTGTTTTTTTTTTACGTTCACGTAAGTTGACCCCTAGGAAACTATTGGTACTGGATAGGAATGGAATCGATTGGCATAAAAAATTAAGGCGTGAAAAAATAATTTTAATTTTCATACAATTTTGTATGGGAATTTTAAATCCCGATTTGCGGCTTTTCTAGCCGAAAATTTTTTTTGGTCCCATACAAGCTTTTGATCCTGAACAGAAACAGGATCGATTGGCATCAAAAAAAAAGTTTGTCAAAAATGACCATTTCCTCGCACCCTGTATACTTTTTCCAAAATCTGAAAACGCTAATCTTCTTTAATTGAAAATCGCGGGAAGGTCTTCCAAGACCATTTTCACGTAGCTACACGGGATCTGATAGCTACCCTCACTGACCCAAAATCTTTTTCCACCCTGTAGAAAATTACTAAACTTTATAAACGTACAAAAGTACTTAGAATTTGATATTTACCTACTTTTTAGCCGTGATAAATGTGATTATTTAGTTATGTTATACATTAAAATACACATGTCATTTGCATTTTTTTATGCTGTAGGTATTTTTTAATTAGTTTCTTACTAACTTTTTGATATAATAACTGGCTGAAGGGTTCCATAGAATTGTATGTGCATTTTTTAGCATGCGAATACATTTATAAATACAACTTTAATGATTAATCTGGGTGTCGTGTTCTAAATTTAAAAAATAAACTCATATTCCTGATTGACATATTTTCCTTGTTTTTCATGTTCAAAAATCCGTAAAATTTAAAGTACTGAAGTTATATACTTACAAGATTTTGACTTATTTGAAATCCTTTGGAAAAGAATGCCGATTCATTTGATATTAACCATTCCATAACTTCAAGTACAAGTGTGTTTTTTGCCATCCCAATCTTTAAGCAACGTTTTCTCAATAGTTGCTTTTTCACTTCTGCATCTTTGAAGAGTTTAAAAAAAAAATAATTATAGCACTTAGAGACATATACCTTACACCAAAAGATAGCGTATGATCTATAGTATTTGGAACTACTCATAACTCCATATCGACAAAGTGGGACGTTTACCGTAAAACGATCACAAATGTTTTGTATGTGTATGTATTTCTGTATCTTATTTTTAAAATTTGGTTTCTTGATGCTACAGGCACACGATGATGTCGTGGAAACCTTTGCTTTAATAAATAAATAAATAATTAACTACATGTGCCTTCCCGGCTACTTGTCGAAGGAAGATAATCACGGCAGACAGACAAGCCTGTTTCGCTAATAGCTTTATAAAATTCATTCCTGGCAGAGACATACAATTGGTTTATTCAAAATTTAATTAGGCTATTCTACTGATATAATCCTTTGTATGCTGTACTGTATCTGATCCTGAAACATGTATTTTTTCAGGCCTTGCAGTATGTTTGCAAGCAGTTGGCACCATCGGAGCACATTTGGTGAGGACAAGATTTGGTGACATTGTAGCCTGTAAGCCGGTGAATTGTCATTGATTTGATCTAGAGGAATTCTAAAAATCTAGAGGTAATCCTTTGAATTTTTTTTTGATGACTTTAAATAACATCATCACGGATACTTTATACATGAAATTTCCTGCTAAACAGGTTGTTAGCTTTATTAGTTTTAGATACCATGTTTCATAGTAACATTTACTATTTAAGAGCTACACAACCCTTATCTAAAATGAAAATACCAATATTTTATTTTTCAAAAAGTTCAGGTTCGATGCCTGGACCGTCTACACGTATTTTTGTATATTCATGGGGTATATTCTGATAGTCCATGACGTGAGGAATCTAAAAAAAAAATTTTTACGTCAAGGTTTGGACCACCTTGTATATTATGGTTTCCAAAATCTTCATACCGACCCATTTTAATTGATCAACCTGTATATAGGTACTATTGTGCCAAAATAATAAGTCAACAATGTACAAACATTTAGTACCTTTACTATACAGGCCAGAGTCAATTTTAACGCAAATTCACTACATCGAGATACTAAATGCAATAGTAAGATCGTTACCTATAATGTGTTGAATATTGTATTCACAAAGCCACCATCTCCGCCGTCACCATACTAAATTATGTGAAAACAATTCATTTTAGCACGTTGGACCGGCAATCCAGAGGCAGCGGGTTCGAATCCCGTGACAACCAGAGTCTTTCGTAGTTGATTTTTTCTATGGTAAGCACATCTGTTACGACATTGTGGGAATTCATTTTAGACATCATGTTTCATAGAAACATTTACGGCTTGAGACCTACACAATCGATATTGAAATAGAAATTGTGTAAGTTTATTTTTTCAAAACAACCGGGTTCAATTCCACGGCTGGGTACAGGTATTTTTTTCAAATTTATGAATGCAGTTTTAGTTTTTATCAAAATCGTTGACATGGTTCATAAGAACATATTATCTTCGTATGTCTTATAGTATCAGACATTCCCATACTCATCGATTTGAATAAGCCACCCTATATAGAATAGACCGTTCTTATCCTTAGGTACTCTTTTGTTTTTCTCTTTTAAGTTATTTTCGTCTTATTTCAGGAGCCTTTCCAAACTCACCGAGGAACACGTTAATTTTATAAACAAAACAAGAAGATGAGACAAAGTGCAGCAACTACCTGCGATCAGTCTGACCATTTTATTGCCACAGGACCGTTGCCTGAATACTCCTGTCTGTGTCTATATTTACATTTATACAACCATGCTAAAATAGTACATTACGACACGAGTGCGAAAAACATGAAATTCGAAACAAGTCGCAATATTTTATATCGACACGCGTCTCGTACGACGTTTTTTAGTGCAGCTGCAGATGGCCCTCCGAAGTTTTGGACCTGACGTAAAATGACACACTTCTCGCTCTAGAACCTAAAAAGGCACATCTGTACTAAAAAAAAAAAGTAAATATGTTAAACTGTATGTAAAATTTTCACACAATGAATATTGTTATATTTGTTAGAAAAATAATAAAATTTTAGGTGATATCTGTATGCTGTATGTATTGGTGTCAGTCAGCTATGTACACGAGCTACGATTACATACCCTATTTTAATTTTTTCATGCATACTTTGTTTTAATCGATCCAACGTCCGAGGTGGGGATCAAACCCACATGCTCAGCTTTCGTGGCTGATGCCTGCACCCCTTAGCCACTCGGTCTTAGCAACCACCAGTCAATTTACTCAGGTATATGCAATCCCTTACAAGGCTAGGCGCCTTTGACCATTCTCTAAGAGCAAGCAATACATGCCTGCACCTCCTATTAGAATACTTTACAGTTTTCTAGAATAGCTAGAGAGAGCTGATGCTGCCATCTATTGAACGTATTTTGATTAGTGCTTTATTTAGTTAATGACAATGAACAATTTGATTTATGTTTTCACAATACGTTCAATAGAACATAATTTATGCTCTTTATAATGTGGTTTATGTCGTTACTATCCATAACGTATATTTCTTAACGACAAATTTGTGTCAGTGCACATGGAAAAAGTGTCGCAACTCTTAAAATAGACCTTATGTGTTCTTCAATAAAGTCAATTTTAAACACCGTGACAAAGTACCTTTCCATGTGCACTGACACATTTGTTCAGGTATTTGCCTTGCTTGACTCAGTTTTGCACCGAACTACAAATCTCCAGCTCCAATGATCTCCTTAAATAGACGCCATTTCACCATAATGACAGGTGTGAGGTCATTTGTAAAATATCACTTTTACTGCCGTCACAGGCCACCGTAGGCTACGACTACCGCTTACTATTGGATAGTCTATGTGCATCTTTGCTACCTGCGTGCCTACATAGAATAAGGACATTTGCTTATATCGTTAATCAGTTTTCATATTTTTTATTTTCGAAGGTCGGGACAATTGTCAAAAGGTTTAGAAGAATTTTCGTTGATTCTTGACACGAGTGAGAATTTCGCTACATTGTCGTGTTTCTTCAGACAATTGTAATTTTACTCCGCAAAAAAGTTACTTTCTACTGATGTATTAAAGATTTTGCAATACATTTTACGTTGGTGGCAAAAAGACACACGGCCCGCCCGACTGATGCCTATTAATGAAACCATAAGTAATGTGTGTGTATGTGTACCTACACCCGAAAAAGCGTTGAAAATTATCATCAGCATTTCAGAGAGCACTGACGAGAGATGCCACAAGGAGACTAGTTAGCAGGACAAGCTCTGCAAGCTCTTAGTGTAAAAATATTTTTCAAAGAAAATACAATGTTTTATATCTTACATTCGTTTCTTATTTCTTCTTGTCCAATCAGTACTATAATGTAAGTGCAAATCATAAATATCATCACATACTACACAATAATAGTGTAACATGTTGGCAATAGAGTTGAAATACACGATGCTCGCGAGCATTGCGAAAGATTTTAACTATGCATTCTAGACATCAAAATAAACAAAAAATATTATGAGACCTAATGTCAAATTCAAATTCAACAAAAAAAAATTTTTGTTTCTTTTTTGTTAGACCTTTTGAATACTTTTTATCATTATAACAATTTGTTGAAATTAATCTTTTAAATTATTTTATTTGCGACAGGTTTTTTCGACAAGTTTCTTATTTTTTGATTGTCAGGCAAATGATGTGGTAATATTAGAACACATTGTGGTACCATTGTAATCTAAAAGAAGTTTTATTACGAGTTACGTCGAACAACTTATTTCGAAAAAAGGTTAATTATCTCTGGAACCAATCCGAATCTAGGAAATTTTATATAACACTAAAGACTCTAAATATGCTCAGGAATTCAGCATTAAAATCTTTCGGAATGCTCATGAGCACCGTGTATATCCGTATTATGATATCCATACGATATTTATGGGAAAATGCTTTGCATGTTGTCTACTACTGATTAGGTACATTATACTGAACAAAGTAAGTAAATAGATATTGCAGGAGCTTTAACTTACACGGGCTCATACTCATAATCTCATGAACATTAAAACGTCAAAATTAAAATATAGAGAATCAACATATTTATTATAGTCAATATAATAAGAAATTTACCCTCAGCAGAGTAGCAGACAAATAATTAAGTAACTAAAACACCTTAATGAGTTGTAAGTACCTACTCTTAAGTTATAGTCGAATTAATAAATAATTATTAATTACATATTAGGTCATTCATTACCTATGAATTTGGCGTTTTTTATGGAGAATTTTGTGAAATATAGTAGATTACATGCCAAGGCCGTTTAAGTGGGAAATGTCTCTGATGAAGTGTAATTGTAGACAAACATGTTTGCCAGTAATATTAGTCACTTCTAAGGCGTGTTTTGTATACAAATCTCTATTTCATAAAACAAGGTACTATCATACGTTTATTTATACCTATTTCAACCATATGAACCGGCAGCATATGGCAAGAGTTGTTTTCAATTAAGGGGAAAAAAACGATTATTAGTGTGATAAAACCTTTGTTACACTACACAGTACACTGTTGAAAACAAATAATTATTTAAGTTTCCCTTTAGACAATTAAATTAGGAATCAACTGAAGTCTATGACCAAAAACACCAATTTCATAGGTAATGACCCAATATTAATACAAAATGTGTAATCACAGTAAGTACAAAAATACCTATCATAGTGGCTAGGTTTCATGACATTGATTCATTCATGCTTATTGATTTAGAAAGAATGATAAATCTACAAAAACTCTAATTTAACATGAAAGTAATAACATTTTGAAATTCTCTCAATACCATGAGTACATGTATGACTATAAATTGACAATATCAGTCCTAATTCTTCAATTAAATAATCTTGACTTAAAAATGTAATATCATAATTAACTTAATTTCATAACTTGCATAGAATCTTTCATTTAGAAAATATGAAACATATGGAAAAATTGAAGCATTGTATGGTATGTAGGCATGCTTCCTATAGATTACCGTTAATTGACTGACATACATTTATCTGCTAACTTAACAAGCCGCTAATAATTGTTTGTCTCTTTTACTCTTATGGACACATTGTTAAGACCGAAAGGAACAAACAATTATTAGCTGCGTGTTAAGTTAGCAGACGTTTATGAATAAGGGGTTTAGTATACTACCTATTATTATTAATCTCCTTCAGGATGTCATTTTGTTTAGTTATTTTTTCATGCATGTAGCATTGTCTTTTCACTTCTACTTTTTCTGTCAGCAGTGTTTTCATATTCATTTTATTTCATCACTTGTGGCGTTGAGGTAATATTTCTGGATTATTTTGTTTCATTGTCATCAGCTAGAATATTAAAATAACTAGTTAATAATCTGTATCAATATTGAGTATTATTTACCTACATTAGAATATATTATTCAGCAAATTTATTTACCACTTTGATAAACAACTGGCATCATTTCCACTACCTTCTGGTTCCTGTCTTGAGTTAAGTTGTATTGTGGATAGTAAGCAACAATACACAGGGTGGCCAAAAAAGAAATGCGTAACCCATAACCATTGCCAGTGAGGTTTTAGGACGCAGAGTAGATGGCCTAGCCGATTTGTTTGGAAATTAATTTAGGTTGAGGAACCTGTAGTACCTAGTAAGTAAGTAGTACTTAATAGTGGCACCTTTGTTAGTAGTTTATTTTAATTAAAAATAATGATTGAGCCTTCTAAAACTGTCAAAAAGCCCCTAGGGGGTCTATTATGAGTCCCAAAAGCTCACAGGCAACAGAAATACACTATGTAAAACAACCGACCAATAAACACATATTAGTGATAAACAAACAGAAAAATGTTCTCGCAGGGATTCTAGCTTAAACTTCCAGCTTTCTAGGCAGGGTCCCTATCACTTAGGCTACGGAGGTTGACAAAAATAATAAATGGTGAAGGTAAACGAATAACTATTATAGTTTTACCATAAAGTATGAGTGATCCGTCAGGATAATAAGGCAGGATATATTACAGGCCAAGCCATGGCTCAAATATTCGCTTGCTCCAGTGAGTGGCCATCAGTTCTTCGGGCATTTTGTCCAGCCCACTTGCACTCTGAGATTTTCTGAGCTACGTCGGTGACTTTAATTTCACGGATATCTTTATTCATAATTCGATCTCATGGAGAAACTCCCAAGCATTGCCCGTTCCATCGCTCGTTGAGTGTGCTTACAAGAGACTACTACACGATACACTAGTCTTACTACATAGAACGTACTAGCTTTTGAATCGACGTGTAATTATTAGTATTCTCACTAAAAATTAATGAACATAATAATTATTATTTCAAAAAAACACCCACGATACTGCTTATCGGCAACTTCAAGCAGCCCGACAAAATTGTCAAGTTAACTTGAAATTTGATCCATTTGATGGTGTGATAAAAATTATATTAGACGTCAGATTATCCGGTCAAGAATTCACGAGTATCGATGAGATCTGTCACTCAAAGTAAACGCCGCCAATTTCAAAATTATGGTACTAAAAGTTAAATTTTTAACAAAAATACAATTTGTTTTAGTTGTCAACGGTAAATATGCGATCATCATAAGCTCCAGCGAGGCCCCAATCCAACCAAAATCGTCTAAAACTTTAATAAAGCACAATTGTAGTTGATGCCAAACTGTCATTGTCAAATCATCCGCACGATTATTGTATCTGTGCCCGCAACCATGTTCTGTCCGTCACTGAATGTAGAGAATTGGATAGACAATGACAATTTGGTAAACGATATAACCATCATAAGCCCCCTGGTTAGAAAATAACTTTAATTTTTAAGTTATTTTCTAATCAGGAATATTTATACGAAACGTCGTATCGTTGACTTTATAATGACACCATTTACATACCATCTTTCGTATTAACCCTCTCTCCTTAAACATTCATTATAATTTTTCGCAATTGTTTCCTATGTTTCGTGGACCCTTTATATAAGTAACCTTCTGTAAACAATTTGACTCTCTATCTTCGGTAAAATGGGCTTTGTGCTGATGAGTTAGTCGGTTACTCAGGCCACTTGAAATTATAACCATACAGATTCACCAATCGCTCTTCAGTGAAGAAATACATTATAAGAAAACCGAATATTAATCTAACATAGCTTTCCGCCTGGGTAGGAAGGTCAGACGACAGCCGCTTTCGTACAACTAGTACCTATATGCAAACCAGGCGTAGCTTCCGTAAAAAGTAGTACTTACCTACGTACTGACCAATAATAGATCATATTCGTGACTTTTTGTACGAGAGTGTATAGAGTAGTGCAGCGGTACATGTTCGCATGTAGATAGCGTATTATTTTGGTACATTTGCACAGATAATGGTTTTCTCATCGCTAGCACAAAAACCTATGCCTAGTCTATCTATGTATAGTCATAAGGTGGAAAGTTTGGAAACCACTTTCAAATATATTTATTTATTTATTTAAACTTTATTGCACAAAAGTAAAACTTAACGTACAAAAGGCGAACTTAATGCCATGAGGCATTCTCTACCAGTCAACCTTAAGGCAAAGCAGAGAGATAATAAAAAAAGTTCTGCTGAAAAAAGCTTAAATGTGATATATTATTGTCCGGTACTGTACTTTCCTATTCGTCTCAATTATTTCGTTTGGTTGCCGAACGAAACCCAGAGCTAATTAGCATATATATATATTACATACAGTGTGTGTATTTAAAAGAGGCATATAATTTACCCAGTTATATTTATAGTATTTGATTTTAGAAATCGAACGGTACTTATAATAATTTTGTCAAAATAAATTGTGTGAAGGAATCCGGCGAGTGGCTTCGGGCCTATCCATCCCCGAACACAGGAACCTTCCTCGAGCCCGAAACCTTACGTCTAGCAACCTGGCTTCGGCTCGGAATCACCGTCTGTGCTCCACACAGGTGCCCCTGCGGCAGCGAAGTTGACGCTCTGGGACATCACGGACTCTCCTGTCAGAAAAGTGCTGGCTGCTTTTCGAGACATGCTGCCCTAAACGACATTATTCGCCGGTCTCTTGCCACCATCAACGTGCCAGCTCTTTTGGAGCCCACCGGCATCGCACGTGACGATGGCAAGAGACCTGACGACATGACTCTGGTTCCATGGAGATTGGGAAGGGTGCTAGTTTGGGACGCCACGTGTGTAGACACACTGGCTCCTTCCCACCTCTCTGGAACCAGCAAACAGGAGGGTGCGGCTGCGAAGGCGGCCGAACATCGCAAACATGTGAAATACTCGGGTCTCGGCTCCGGCTACATATTCACGCCGTTCGGGGTTGAGACCCTTGGTTCGTGGGGTCCCAGCGCTCATAAGTTTTTTATAGACATATCTAAGCGGCTTGTCGACGCCACTCGTGACCGCCGTGCTGGCAGCTACCTGGCTCAACGCATAAGTATCGCGTTACAGCGAGGTAATGCTGCCAGCATCCTTGGCACCATGCCGCGGGGGCCCAACTTTTTAGATTTATTTTAGTGTTGAACATATTGTGAAAACACAAATCAAATTATTTATTAACTAAATATTTTGATTTGTACTTTTAATTTTTCTCCAGTAGTCACACTACTTAATACCATATAAATTATAAATATTAGATGTCATATACCAAAGAAAAACGACCAAGATCACCTATGTCCGAGGTGGGGATCGAACCCACGTACTCAGCTTTCGCACGTGAAAAAGCTGAGTAAGTGGGTTCGATCCCCACCTCGGACATAGGTGATCTTGGTCGTTTTTCTTTGGTATATGACATCTAATATTTATAATTTATTTTAGTTTTATTTAGTCTTAATTTGATAGGTTACTTTAGTTCAGTTATTTTTATTCTTTAGTTTATTTAGTTTTAATTTGATAGTATACTTTAGATTTAATTATTACTTATGTTATACCTTTTATATGCGCAATTTGTACCGTTTAATAAACAATTGTGTTATTAATTTGCTGCAATGATTTTTACGACTGAGCTGCAATATACGCAATTCGCAATTTATTTGACACAATGAGTAAACCTAACACGATATGACAATTAGATACCTTCCTGTATTAATGTGGGTACAATACATTGCGTGCTGATTTATGTATTATTGTAAGAAAAAATATACTTTCCTATTTTCAAAGGAAACCAATGTAAATGGATACCTGGGTCTTATACTAATTTCAATTATACGCCCGTATTGAATACACTTCACACCCTGTATACAAGGATGACGGGATAACATGTTTCATCGCGTTATGAGATGTATAAAAAAATGACCTGACGCCATTTTAAAATAAAATTACATCCCTGATTTATTCTCTTCGTTAACTCAGGCTCCAGACAAAGTAAGCCCGCTAATTAATTTCAGCCGCTCAAAAGGTGCACCTGAACAATAAGTGGAGACAATAGCCCGTGCATGTTCGCGGAACTTGGCCGACTATCAGTAGCCGTACCATGAGCTGCCGCGGTGTTATTAACGCGCATGTACTTTAAAGCATGTTCACGAAATAAATGACCGATACGACCTTCAAACCTTCAAGAAAAGAGCGTACTCCCACCTTAAAGGCCGGCAACGCATTTGCGACGCCTCTGGTGTTGCGGGTGTCCATGGGCGACGTTAATCGCTTTCCATCAGGCGATTCGTCTGTTCGTTTGCCAAATATAGCATAAAAAAAAAGTAGCCATCGTAAAATCAGTCTCTACCTACTGTTACACAACAGTCCCATGTAGTTCTAACACTTCTGTTTTACGTTTAACAATTAAATATCCAAAATCATTCGCTCAAAAGTCGTCAAAATCAAAATAACTTCAGATAAATCTTAATGCAAAAGTTGAGGCCCAAAAAAGTGCGAACTTCAGAGACGATTTCAACAATGTTAGACTTGAAATACTCAGTTAATAAAAATTGTAGACACGAGATTCACAGTTTATTATAGTATCGCTAATATAATTTAGTTAAGACCCATTGGGAAACTAAACGACCCAAAATGGTAAAATAAGAAGAATCGCTACTTAAATCCAGAAGTTTAAATAAAAGTTCATAATTATGGAGAAATTGGTACAAATATCAACCACAGCGTCCAAAAAGATAGGCAAAGAGCCCTTCCTTGTAATACCACCCATACAAAATTATCGTCTTATACAAAAAAAAAGAATTATACAGCAATGGCTACTTTATTTCGTGAACAAGCCTTATATCCAGCTCGCTTGCACTAATATGGGAGTAAGAGCGGGATAGATAGAAAGTAAACGCACGTTAATAAGGTAGCAGCATCTCATGGTACGGCTACTGGAGTGTATTGTCTGTGAACGTAAACTTTACGAAGCCTTTAATTAAACCCTTTTCGGAAAAATCATGGTAAATGGAGAACCGATGGAAAAACTATTTCTTTAATACAGATGATGCCTTTTTTAGGGTTCCGTAGCCAAAATGGCAAAAATGGAACCCTTATAGATTCGTCATGTCCGTCTGTCCGTCTGTCCGTCTGTCACAGCCGATTTACTCGGAAACTATAAATGCTACAGTTACGAAATTTGGTAAGGATATGTGTTGTATGAACCGCTACAGGATTATGATACTAAATTGTAAAAAAAGCCATTGGGGTGGGGGCCCTCCATACATGTAACTGAGGGATAGACATTTTTTTTTAGTTGTATATAAGCGTGCGGGGTATTAATAGAAAGGTCTTTAAAAATGATATAAGGGTTTATTAAGCTCATTTTTATTTAAGCAAATCGTTTTCGAGATATCAGCTCTCAAAGCCTGAAAAATGTCCCACCCCCCTCTATTTTTTAATCTACGCGAAATAAAATTCTAAAAAAAATATATGTTATTTACATTAATAAACTTTATCAACGATTTTTGGTTTGATTAAATTATCTCTTATAGTTTTTGAGGTAGGTTGATTTAACTGTATTTTTTAATAATAAATTGATAATGGTACGGAACCCTTCGCGCGCGAGTCCGACTCGCACTTGGCCGGGTTTTTATGCGCTAGTGCGAGAAGTGGCTCATTTTACGTCAGGTCCAAAACTTCGGAGGCCCATCTGTACTAAAAAATCGTCGTATGTACGAGACACGTGCAAAAAGGAAATTCGTAACTCGTTTCGAATTTCATGTTTTACGGACTTGTTTCGTAATGTATTATTTTAACACACAAGCCTTTGGGCTTATTATTTTGATAAATCCAAACTAAGATCACGTGTTTATAAATTTTCCCAGAGAACGTATGATAGTTATGTATTCAGCCTTTGTGCTTATTATTTTGATAAATCCAAACTAAGATCACGTGTTTATAAATTTTCCCAGAGAACGTAATATAGTTATGTATTCATTAAGAAAGATTGTTTATGGACAGTGTCTACACATAATTTTATTGTTTAAAGTGAATACCTTAGTGATTATTTCTGGTTGCATCAATTATACTTGACAGTTATGCCGATCAACATTGAGGACCCAACAAATAAGTGTTAGCAATTAACGAACCGTTTCATAGTAGATTGTTCAACGAGGGACTAAAACAGGCCATTATGACACGAGATATTTATCCACCCGAGCGTAGCGAGGGTGGATGAAGTTCGAGTGTCATTATGGCTGTTTAGTCCCGAATTAAACACTCTACTTTTCACTTAGAATGCGAGGAAAAAATCTCAGTATTTATTAACAGAAAGAACAAGTAAGAAACAAAAAAAAAATATGTCAAAACTTCCGATTTCTTCGGAACATGACGCCACTCGTGACCGCCGTGCTGGCAGCTACCTGGCTCAACGCATAAGTATCGCGTTACAGCGAGGTAATGCTGCCAGCATCCTTGGCACCATGCCGCGGGGGCCCAACTTTTTAGATTTATTTTAGTTTTGAACATATTGTGAAAACACAAATCAAATTATTTATTAACTAAATATTTTGATTTGTACTTTTAATTTTTCTCCAGTAGTCACACTACTTAATACCATATAAATTATAAATATTAGATGTCATATACCAAAGAAAAACGACCAAGATCACCTATGTCCGAGGTGGGGATCGAACCCACGTACTCAGCTTTCGCACGTGAAAAAGCTGAGTAAGTGGGTTCGATCCCCACCTCGGACATAGGTGATCTTGGTCGTTTTTCTTTGGTATATGACATCTAATATTTATAATTTATTTTAGTTTTATTTAGTCTTAATTTGATAGGTTACTTTAGTTCAGTTATTTTTATTCTTTAGTTTATTTAGTTTTAATTTGATAGTATACTTTAGATTTAATTATTACTTATGTTATACCTTTTATATGCGCAATTTGTACCGTTTAATAAACAATTGTGTTATTAATTTGCTGCAATGATTTTTACGACTGAGCTGCAATATACGCAATTCGCAATTTATTTGACACAATGAGTAAACCTAACACGATATGACAATTAGATACCTTCCTGTATTAATGTGGGTACAATACATTGCGTGCTGATTTATGTATTATTGTAAGAAAAAATATACTTTCCTATTTTCAAAGGAAACCAATGTAAATGGATACCTGGGTCTTATACTAATTTCAATTATACGCCCGTATTGAATACACTTCACACCCTGTATACAAGGATGACGGGATAACATGTTTCATCGCGTTATGAGATGTATAAAAAAATGACCTGACGCCATTTTAAAATAAAATTACATCCCTGATTTATTCTCTTCGTTAACTCAGGCTCCAGACAAAGTAAGCCCGCTAATTAATTTCAGCCGCTCAAAAGGTGCACCTGAACAATAAGTGGAGACAATAGCCCGTGCATGTTCACGGAACTTGGCCGACTATCAGTAGCCGTACCGTGAGCTGCCGCGGCGTTATTAACGCATCATCATCATCATCATCAGCCTATCATAGTCCACTGCTGGAAGTAGGCCTCTCCTATTAACTATGCGTACGGACGCATTAGAAGGTAAATGCCCATAATCGCCACGCTGGGCAAACGGATTGGCGATCGCAGTAATGTGTCAACTATGATGACGCTGCTGCCCATCATCAATCTTTTATCAAATAATGGTCAGCGACACTTCAATCCTTTAGTCGACTCTTACGACACCCGCAGGAGGAGATGGGATGGTGACAAATGTATTCTTACTGCCGTCACCACACGGCCAACGCTTATTACGGCGAAGGTTATTAACGCGCGTGTACTTTAAAGCATGTTCACGAAATAAAGTAGCCATCGTAAAATCAGTCTCTACCTACTGTTACACAACAGTCCCATGTAGTTCTAACACTTCTGTTTTATGTTTAACAATTAAATATCCAAAATCATTCGCTCAAAAGTCGTCAAAATCAAAATAACTTCAGATAAAGCTTAATGCAAAAGTTGAGGCCCAAAAAAGTGCGAACTTCAGAGACGATTTCAACAATGTTAGACTTGAAATACTCAGTTAATAAAAATTGTAGACACGAGATTCACAGTTTATTATAGTATCGCTAATATAATTTAGTTAAGACCCATTGGGAAACTAAACGACCCAAAATGGTAAAATAAGAAGAATCGCTACTTAAATCCAGAAGTTTAAATAAAAGTCCATAATTATAGAGAAATTGATACAAATATCAACCACAGCGTCCAAAAAGATAGGCAAAGAGCCCTTCTGGTAGGTGGTTGTAATACCACCCATACAAAATTATGGTCTCATACAAAAAAAAAACAATTATACAACAATGGCTACTTTATTTCGTGAACAAGCCTTATATCCGGCTCGCTTGCACTAATAAGGGAGTAAGAGCGAGATGGATAGAAAATAAACGCGCGTTAATAAGGTAGCAGCATCTCATGGTACGGCTACTGGAGTGTATTGTCTGTGAACGTAAACTTTACGAAGCCTTTAATTAAACCCTTTTCGGAAAAATCATGGTAAATGGAGAACCGATGGAAAAACTATTTCTTTAATACAGATGATGCCTTTTTTAGGGTTCCGTAGCCAAAATGGCAAAAATGGAACCCTTATAGATTCGTCATGTCCGTCTGTCCGTCTGTCCGTCTGTCACAGCCGATTTACTCGGAAACTATAAATGCTACAGTTACGAAATTTGGTAAGGATATGTGTTGTATGAACTGCTACAGGATTATGATACTAAATTGTAAAAAAAGCCATTGGGGTAGGGGCCCTCCATACATGTAACTGAGGGATAGACATTTTTTTTTAGTTGTATATAAGCGTGCGGGGTATTATTAGAAAGGTCTTTAAAAATGATATAAGGGTTTATTAAGCTCATTTTTATTTAAGCAAATCGTTTTCGAGATATCAGCTCTCAAAGCCTGAAAAATGTCCCACCCCCCTCTATTTTTTAATCTACGCGATATAAAATTCTAAAAAAAATATATGTTATTTACATTAATAAACTCTATCAACGATTTTTGGTTTGATTAAATTATCTCTTATAGTTTTTGAGGTAGGTTGATTTAACTGTATTTTTTAATAATAAATTGATAATGGTACGGAACCCTTCGCGCGCGAGTCCGACTCGCACTTGGCCGGGTTTTTATGCGCTAGTGCGAGAAGTGGCTCATTTTACGTCAGGTCCAAAACTTCGGAGGCCCATCTGTACTAAAAAATCGTCGTATGTACGAGACACGTGCAAAAAGGAAATTCGTAACTCGTTTCGAATTTCATGTTTTACGGACTTGTTTCGTAATGTATTATTTTAACACACAAGCCTTTGTGCTTATTATTTTGATAAATCCAAACTAAGATCACGTGTTTATAAATTTTCCCAGAGAACGTATGATAGTTATGTATTCAGCCTTTGTGCTTATTATTATGATAAATCCAAACTAAGATCACGTGTTTATAAATTTTCCCAGAGAACGTATGATAGTTATGTATTCATTAAGAAAGATTGTTTATGGACAGTGTCTACACATAATTTTATTGTTTAAAGTGAATACCTTAGTGATTATTTCTGGTTGCGTCAATTATACTTGACAGTTATGCCGATCAACATTGAGGACCCAACAAATAAGTGTTAGCAATTAACGAACCGCTTCATAGTAGATTGTTCAACGAGGGACTAAAACAGGCCATTATGACACGAGATATTTATCGAAGTTCGAGTGTCATTAGGCTGTTTAGTCCCGAATTAAACACTCTACTTTTCACTTAGAATGCGAGGAAAAAATCTCAGTATTTATTAACAGAAAGAACAAGTAAGAAACAAAAAAAATATATGTCAAAACTTCCGATTTCTTCGGAACATGGCCACTTGACAATAAGTTCGCAAACATTAGCAAGTTATATGGTTTAGTTGCAGTGTGGTTTTAACCTTTAGGTGCATACAGTATCATAAATGATACGACCGAAATGACACATGTCGAAATAAGTAATCAATTGCGACTGACACACTGAGCAACAGAGTTCTAATTGGCATCGATTGTTTACATAAGTCATTTCAGAATTAATATGTGTGATACCATATGCACCTAAGGGTTAAGCGTGGAATATAATTATGCTACAAGGTGATGACGGTTGATATTTCTTAGAGTTTTCATCAAAATATGTCAGAAATACTCCTTCCATAAATGATGTTGGTACCTAATTTGCTTTCCAGTTTTCCAATCCATTAAAGTTTGATACGCTTTTGAATATTACACTAGATTTCGGCGGCAAAAGATTTTGTACCACCTCTTTTGCATTCTGGAGTAAGGCGTTAATACTTCTTCATCGCATGACGTGACATCGTAAATTATACGATTTGAACAATATTACATATGGACAAAAACACAAAAAATAAGCAATCAAATTCGTTCCGCGTTTTAGTTTTTATCTGTATTCCTTTTTCGAAATATGACGCTTTAAATACTTGCATATTTAGCCAACGAATTGGAGCTAACTACAAACTATTTTGAAGCTAATTGGTTAAAACATAACATAAGTAATAAATTGGATTCAATCTTAATCATATATTAAACAAGTATTAAATATAGGTACATGTACCTATATCAAGAAAAAAAATCGATTTTCCTTAATATTTTTACACGATTGACATTTTGAGGTTTTTTCCAATGGCAATAATCGTTCGTTCAAAAATCATAAACACCAGAAATGCCTGTTTCCCCTAAACAGCCACCCCCAGAAACCCCTTTTCCAAAGTCAATTAAAAAAAAGTTTGTATCCACTGCATACACAAAAGTGGTCCATAAACAAGCACTGAAAATGGCGACTATCCTTTATTCTTGAACACCGTGAGTGTGGCTGTTTACGGGTTTCCAACGTCAATTAAAAAAAAATACTTTAGTCCCTAGAGATTAATAAAGAGTTTTAGTCCCGATATGCAGGGATTAAAATAACATTTTAAGAGCATGAGAAGTGAAAAGTACATTTATGGCACTGCACCGTGATCCCGGAAAACGACTAACTGTCTTCATAAAAATGCGCGAGCTTTACGGAGTACCCGCATTTGGTCTTTTAAGGGTTCCGTACCTAAAAGGTAAAACGGGACCCTATACTAAGGCTCAGCTGTATGTCTGTCTGTCTTTCCGTCTGTCACCAGGTTGTATCTTGCACACCGTGATAGTTAGATAATTGAAAATTTTTCATAGATTCTGCCTGCCACTACAACAACAAATACTAAAAAGTAGAATAAAATAGATATCTTATAAGGGGGTCCCATACGACGACTATATTTTGCTCGTTTTGCCTTTTTTCTGATAAATTGATAAATGATATCGTCTCGCCGGCAAAGTAATTTCAAATGAATTGTACGGCAAAAAACGTTGTGTTTCACTTGTCATCAAAGTTTGCCCACTCTTTGTGTCTTTAATCTCGCTAAAGGTTGCATTTTTTTCAAGACTTTAAGTCCCCAAGTTTGAGTCCCCTATATTAGCCCGAGGGATAAACGATAACTTTTGCTCTCTTGTAAAACAAATACTACCATTATTTACATGCAAGGAAATCCATATATTTATTTACTGTTGGTGATTGATAAAGAGTTCTGGTTAAATACCAGAGTTAAAGACTTAGCAGCATTTCGAAACGAATCCATTAACGAATTTTTCATCACGCCTGTTCGGTAAGTGCGCCAATGCGCTGCGGCGATACGCGTCGTAGATGCGTCATTACGCCCTAGGGCAATCAAGGATTTTCATACAACATTACGTCGCACTAGCGCGGCGCCCGCAGCCGACGCAGGCGGGCGGCGGCGCGCGCCGCGCCGGGATTTCGGTTATAAAATTGATAAGAGTCATCCCTGATTTTGAGAAATGATTTAAAATGATTTCAGAGTAGATTTGTGAAAATATATTGTTTTATTTATTTTTTGCCTCACAGGTGTGATTTAAAACATTGTGTGTGCAAAGGGCGGTACAAGAATTATGAACTCCGGCTTGGGCTTTACTTTCATAGGAGTTCACAATTTCTTATTTACCGCCCTCAATACGCAATGTACTATGATCAACGTAATACTTTCGATATAACAAAAGTAACATTGAGGGTATCTTTCCTTGCATCGCCCCCGCCACCACCGCCCGCGGCGATTACCCGTTCTAGCAGGGCAAAGACGCACTACGCGTCAGGCTTTGACCGAGGGTGCTCCGGACGAGGATGACCTCTTAATGGGTCGAAACGTCGAGCAATCTTCGACTTAAATATGTGAGTAACCCGGTTCGATAATATTTTAACAGATTATTCAATAATATGTAAAACGCATTTTGACATTGGCCGCTTATTTTTAAGAGCCTATCATAATTATTTATTAATTACAAATCTACTTACCTAGTTCGTTATCTGAATTTTTGTTGCGTATTAAACAATCGGATAAATTTTTGAATGGTCATTGTATTAGTGATTAGCATTGATCACTCACATGATTGCGTTATCTACAAATAATAAATACTTATTTATGTTGATGCAGGAAATCAGATAAACCATTTTTATAGGTAAAATTACAAAATCTACGGAAAATGTGCTAGATAAAAATATGAATTGAAGTCCCCAATAGTAGCCTAAATCAGAATCTCTTTTTAAACGATAAGTAAATATTTATTTAATTTCAATGGTGCTTGACTTAGAGGAAAATAAGTTTATACCCAAATTCACGTCAATGAGATCGGCAGATATGTTGAGATAAGTATCGTATTTATAACGAGATCTCAGTTAAATTATAAAATCTGATAAGAAGTAAGGCTATCTTGACGCCATTAATACGAAGAGCTAAATCTGTAAATATTGAGATCATAACCGCTGCTTTACTTAAAATTAGGTACATCGAAATAAGGTTCAGTAAAGAAAGCGCAAACATTTTTTAAATAATTATAATAATACAAAGTTACATTAAATCTACAAATACATATAATTACTGTTTGTTGCAAGCCTGACAAATTGGGTCTAGATCGCACCGGCATATTGTCACCGGTAGCGCTCCATCAAAAGCCTTGCTATGTTCCCAAAGAACTGACACACGAGCGTCGGCCGACGGTCGATCATAACTGTGCAAAACCGAAGGATCACAGAAAACTTCATCAGCTACTAATGTCGCGTTCACAATCAGCTCCTTTCCCTCTTGAGTAAACTTGCATTTCCAAGAAGTAAACGCCATGTACATATAAATTTGCGTTATTTTCACAACTACTCTTTCTTCTTTCCCACTTTGAATAGTCACTTTTTTTTCAGGTAACACTACTCTTGGACAGAACTGGGGGCCCGCCATCAGAGCTCTGATGTGTGGGGGATATATGATATTATCGTTTCCGCACGAATCCGTCGTACACATGGCCTTGTTAACACACCACACACACGGGTTTGATAAACATGAATCACATGCCTTGAAATCTGCACAATTATGTTCAAACATTTTCGCGAAACTAGGCAGCGCTGTTGATAGGAGTATCGCAAAGGTAATTTGCATAATATTGACCATCTGCAAGTAATAAAATCCATGAAAGTAATGAGTTAACTATAATGATGCTTATATATAAAGAGAAGATATCAGTAGAACACGATACATAAAACGAGTGCTTATAATATTTACCTTTGATGAACTGTTCTTCTAGTTTAATCTGGAATGAAACTGTATTGAAGCAGATGCGTATTATATAGGAAGGAAATGGCCTATCTATCAGTAAGAGTAGATTATTATAGGCATAATATTATGTTTGTTATTTGCATTGATAAAAGGTCAAAAGTCGTAGGAACAATTATGCGTACACATACACTAAAATATTGTATAAATATCATACTGCTATACTATCATACCTACATACTTATCTCTTACATGATTTGCAAGATACCTAATCGTTAATGAGTTAGGTTAGGTTGTTAACGAGTATTTCTCCAGGAAGGATTTTTATTCTATAATAATGGAGAGAATTGAATGTTGCCTGACGTTGTATTTTTGTAAACTTCATGGATTATTACGATATTTACGATGTTACCAGGAAGAGTAGGAAGACCTTATACGTACAGTGTGTATATGAAATATAGCCGCATAATTATTGTAACCAGACGTAGATTTAAGTATTATAGTCTAACTTTTATGACAATCATTAATTTAGCGTTAACTACCATGGCGTAATTAATTTTTAATTTTTTTTTGAGCAGCAATGTACGGCGTACACTTATCACTAGTGACAGTTGTGACATTACGATGTTTATTGTCAACAAACAATAACAAAGCTTTACATTGCGTGCTGAATTATTTTATATGAAAGAAAAAAGTTTGCTTTTTTAAAATAATTTTGCGATAAATATATTAATTAGTGCCTGTACTAAGACCCCCTAAAGTTTGCGGTTATATCAAATATACGCGCTGTATACAAGATTATTATATACTATTCCGTCCTTATTTGATTGCGTTAATTGGTTGAATTAATTATTTGTTGTTGTTATTCTCTCCCGTCAGAGGCAAATGTAGACAAATTTAGTAGAATGACAAATCCAACAGTACAATGATGAGTTGGTGGCTGATGATCAGCCTTCTAACTATCCGAAGTCAATCGTTTTTAAATTGTAACGCTATAAACCGCAGTTTAAAGCGTCACCTAGGAGAACTGAACCATCATACAAACGAATGAGAGGAAAAAAGTTACACAAAACTCATTTTCATAACCTACAGTAGCCGTACCATGAGTTTCTAGTATCGGTTACGTGAGGTTTTACTAGATACGTAGGTAAAGCATTCTATCGCGCTCGCACTTAATTATTGGAGCGAGGGCGATGGCCTGCTAAAGCAGGCAAAACCATATCGGGCAAAACCTAACGTTACCGACCGATACTTGCGAACTAGTGGTACGGCTACAGATCATATACATATACAAATTATACTTTATTCGTGCCCTATCCATGTATCCAGAAACGTGATCCGATGATAGCAAACAAAACACGTTTTCAGTCACATAACCAACTTATCGAAGTTACATATACAATAGTCATTGGAAATACACGACCTTTTGATAACCGCTTGCAGATCATACCCCTAATACAGTTTAGCAATCTGTATTTATACAAGTATATCGTTAATACCTATAAAAGCGGAATATTAGGAATGCAGTTTAATAAACTTAAAATTTACAGGAATAAATTTCATTATTTATATGAAAGCGGCCCAAAGCAGCAATTGATATGTGAATTTCATCGTTGGTCGATTTAAAGATGACTCGCCCCGTGATAAAATTAAATGTGCATTTCCAGTTATTACAGTTGCACCTGAACAATTTCACGCGTTTTTCTTTTTTTGTGAGAAAAAGGCTTCAATTTTTTCATCTATTTGATTAGGTACGTGTTTATTTTTTTTTAAATAAAAAGGGCAAGCAAAGAATAGATGTAAGTAATGATGAACAGGTATACTCTTTCTGCGTATTAGGATTGAAAAAGCTCATTTTTCTGCATGGATGGAATGCAAAAAAAGTCTAAAATATAAGATGCAAGATAGATACACAACCAAATATATATGCCCAAATACCAGGGCTGTTTACAATTAACCACACGGTAATCTCAAGAGTAATTTGACAACATTTATCTAATCTAAGAGCTAATCCTTTCGGCAGCCGCAGTAAAACAATATTGAGTGATAGTGGAATACTACGTGCAATAACACAAATGATGTAACAACACTGTACCTATTAATGTTATATTATATGTAAGATAATAAAAGTACAAGTATCTCATGAGATGATACAGTCACCATCAGATATATCGGAGCTGCTAAGGTGCTCAAAAATATCTGAACATGCATTCTAACCCTTCGTTAAGGTGCATTCAGATCAAACGACCATTCGCTATTCTATCCCCCACTTTACGAAATCAACGAATCACGTTTTGTGTAACGATAGAATTTCGTAGAGTAGGAGGTTAAAATAGCGAATGCTCGTTTGGACTGCCTAATGCACCTTTATTCGTGGACAATTAAAGTTCAGCATAACTGCAGTATTTAGGTAGAAATGTTCCTAGAGTCGTGGACAGAGGTTGTGTGCAGGGATCCGTAGCCGAACCATGAGTTGGAAATAAAGAACACGTTAGGTTTTACTCAATACGTAAAGCACTATCGCACTAGCACCATACTTATGTCAGTACGTATCCTTCACTTTCCAACTCATGATACAGCTACAGGTAACTTCTGTCCTCGAATATACATGACGTGAAATTGATGACTCGTCTGTCGTACAAACACGGATACTCGCCATGATGACCTGGCTGAGTGAATACACGTTCTATTGATGATCAATGAACGGTCTGCGTAATTTACTTATTAAATTTGTATGCGTCTCGCTGCAAGTGGGATTTACCGAAATCTCATAACAGACGCTAGCGTTTAGTCACGCAGTAAATCTATTGTCCAGAACAGGTAAAGAAGTATATTTATGGCAATCATTCCTTCATGTTATTATTATGTTATAATTGAAGAGTGTCTTTTCGAAAGGACTTATTTTCACTTTCCACTTTTTTTTAACTATGAATGTAGTTTTGCTAAAACATAATTATATGTTTTGAATTTCAAGTTCTAATAAGTTTCTTCTTCTCCTCAAAAATGTTTAAATTTTAAAGTCCGTATCAAAAGGGCCTATTTCTCCTTTATAGTAAGAGAAAGATATGAGCTTTTAGAAGTGTATATTTTATTATGATAACTTATTATAAGGTACTTTTTGTATAAATAAAGGGTTTTCATAATTGTCTTGAAAAACAGCTTGTAAGTAGATAAGCTCACAAGGCTGCAACAAAACGGCTTAATTCTAATAGTTTCGCATCAAAAGGGCTTAATTCTGAAAGTTTATGGTATATTAACTTAATAATTAAGTTGATAAAGCAATATATTTAGTCCCATCACATTTATATCAACCCACTTAAGTACTATATCAAAAACACAGTAAGAATATCGAAATGAAAACCGTGGATTTATGTTTTTCTCAATTTCCCAAAAAAGTACAAACTGGAAATAAGCCCATTTGAAAAGACACTCCTCAATGGTATAAGCTTACCCTATATATCAATAGCCAATATTTTATTCAATATCTAAGATATATATCACCATACCTAAATATACTTATTTTCAATGCCGACAATTTTAAAGTACTTATAAATTTACCTTTGTTTCTCTAAGACGCAAACAGGAAACGAACGCGGAACCCTTCAACCGTAAGATAACATTTAGCAGAGGGCTTAAAACTCTCGCAGTATTTCTTAGCTTAGGACCTCGTAATTACCTCACAAATTGCTTCTACAATGGATCTAAGAAGGTTACAATAAATCATATCTAAGAAGCACAATTACGTTATTTTAAAGAAGGCAAACATGGCAGAATTGGCTGCTATCTTGGGCTGGTTGCCAAGACAAGTCAACTTAAATTAGGCGATTGTAGATGGTGTTCGATAAGGTGGTGCGATTCAGCCGCAGTGATTTTACTATAAAGGAAAAGGCTGTCCTACACCAGAACAAAGTAAGCTGAGACTAGTGAAAATGTTACTGTTTGTCTTGGGTAGTTGATAAAAATACATACCTACAGACACCATTTCATTCCACTGCAGGCCATAAGTCTCTGCCAACCTTTGCGTATAGACGTGTTGAGGAGGCAATACCCATAATCACCATGCTGCGCAAGCGGATTAGCAATCGCAGCTGTTTGTCCTCCAAGTTTTCTTCTGGAGCGATATATTATCTCCGAAAATATTGTCTATAGAAAAAAAGGTTTTTTAAAACCCTTATTATTTTTAAAAGACCTATTCAATGATACCCCGCACTGTAGGATTACAGCAAATAAAAAACACCAGTTGGGGAGGTACCCGAAAAAAAAATCTTTTCTAGTTTTTATTATACCACTTTGTCGGCATAATTAATATACGTATGTATACCTGTACCAAATTCCAGGTTTATAATATTAACGACCACTGAGCCATGCTGCGGACAGACGGACATGGCGAAACTATAAGCCATATGGCTACGGAACCCTAAAAAGAAAAACTGCTAAGTTCAGGGCAAGGGTAAAAACATGGTTTAAAGGATATTGAATTGAATATTAAATTATTACACAATACTAATGTATTTAGGACGTTATCATATATATTTGAAAATGTCCAACATAAGTCCGTTTAATACATAGGGTGGTAGATCGGAGAATCTAGTACGCTAATACTTTCGTTTCGTATTTTTACAATTGGTACTCTAACTGCAATTTTTAAAATAACCAATTTGTTCGCAAAGCTGGATTTTAAAGCAGAAGCTAACGATAAAATATTGTTTTTTTTTTTAGCAAAAAAATCCAACTCGGCATGTTTCAACGCGTCAACGCGTTTACAGCGTGAAATTTGTTTTACCAGTTTTTATTATTTAGTTTCACGGTTTCACTTGGGAACGAAACGACTTAACCCTATCAAATTTGGATTCGCAGAGGAGAGTCTAGTATTAAAATTCGATTGATAATAGTAAAAGCTAAAATTAATATTCGCATATTAATCATCTCGCATCACAATCACGATGGATATACTAGCAACCATCAAAATATTCCAAATTCACTATCAGTATACGGGTCCTACGTTTGTGGTACGACAATCCATGTTTACCCAGCAATCACTAAAACACTTGTGCGGTGCTAGCGCCTACTCCGGCCGACACCTCCTACTTAATACCAAGTCTCCAACTACCCGCGTTTGCACGCTCGGGAAATTTGCTTCCCGAATATTCCCATTTATAGTACGAGAGCTGGCGAGTTGAGGTTTCGAGAAATCAGTTTAATATGCTTCTGACGCGACGAGATTGCAATAAAAATGCCTTTGCCACATGCGGTGCTATGAATGCTGACATATCTCAATTTCGCAATCCAAAATCTCAGTATGAGTGCCTAGGTATTATACTTTGATTGAAAGATACAGACTTATAGAAAGATAGAAATAAGTAAGTAAGAGACTCACTTGTCAGGGTCTTGTCTTGGCCGTGTAGCGACGGCATTAAGAATAAATTTGTCACCACCCCAAATCTTCCCGCGGGTGTTGTAAGAGCCGACTAAGGGATTGAAGTCTCACGACTATTCTTAATAGTAGATTGGTGATGGGCTGCAGCATCATCATAATGGACACATTACTGCGATCGCGAATCCGTTTGCCCAGCGTGGTGATTATGGGCATTTACCTGCCTAATGCGTCTATACGCATAGTTAATAGGAGAGGCCAACGTCCAGCAGTAGACTGAGATAGGCTGATGATATGATTATGAATAAATTTAAATATAGGGTTGATATAGAGATTACATAATGACATACAATAAGCGGTCTACACATGGAGTTATATTGATGTTGTAGGTACCTATAAAATTTGTGAGTGTAGATAATTCAGTTCAGGCTATTCAGATAAAATATTTCCGGTACTTAACTACAATAAAGATACGTATTGGTAAAATTGTATCCGAGTATCCTGAACGGTAACATTATAGCCCGTTACATTAAATGCTAATCATTAAAAAATCTGGGCTCTTTGAGATTGAAATCTCCTTCCAATGAATACTTTCAACTTTTAGGGTTACTTGATGACTTGAAAAATGCAAATCAAGATACACACAATAGTCAATATTCGAACAAAAATTATACATTCAATGATAATAGGATAGAGGACGTACGTTGGGCTTAAATCTTTGAGTCGCCGGTGCTTGGTAAGTGGTTGTGACATGCTTGACTTCGGCTTCCCGGCAAACATTGCTTGGACTTGGACTAAGGCGACCGTGTGGATAGTGAGGATGGTCAAGTGAACGGTTTTAATTTCCGTACGTCAGTTCCGTACATGATTATGTTTTAACAGTATGCGTTGGGGATTCGTTGTATATACCTAATATACGAGTAGTAGCAAAAAGTAAAATAGTCCATCGTGGATTAATTTGATTCCAAATTTTCACGCAAGTGGTGAAGGTCTGTGGAATTTCGCGCATGTTATAAATGATGTAAATTCTGCCAGCGTGCTCTATCTGTAACCAGAAAAATAATAAATGCATAACGGTTCAGTTTGAAATACGAATGGAAATCGTGAATACTTAGATGAGTAAGTATATATTCTGGGCACAGTATAAAGACAAGTCCAGTAGTCACTCTCCGGCAGTGGCGACGCGAATGATACCTACTGCACAGGGTTGAACAAAATTAATTATTCGACTTGGTACAAAGGTACTATAGGTATAACTGTCAATATGAGTACTACAATACCACATCATGACATTGCATCAGTATTGAATACTGATGATTATGAAAAATAATATTAAATATTATGTACCTTAGGTATCGATTAACGTATGCGGAATGAAATCTGCACAAAGTTTAATATTATATTAAATAAATGATATCATTATTATTTTCTTGAACATGTACGTTTTTTAATATCGATTTTAACAAGATAAAAACTACTTGAATCCAAAGTGTATAACTTTAGTTTTATGATACTTTATCCATTGATGTCGAAAAAACAAATGTTAGCATTTTTCTTGCCTCTAATTTTATCTTCTGTAGGAAAACTTTTTAAATAAAAATCCTTTGCTCATTATATTTCATATTCTTGTTAATTGGTCTATTGATACTTACTTATTATGCTAAAAATATTTAATTGAAATTAGCTATAAGTCGTTCACCGTGACATCCGTTACTGAAAAAGCAGTGTTTTTTACACTTTTTGATCAAATGGCGAAGTCATATTTTCAAAGTTGTTTATTTTTATTTTGCGTGTTGATAGGCTTGCTCTTTGTTTATGTTTCGTAATGCCCATGGTTTGAGGATGTTTTTCATCAATTTTGTTGTCATATTTAGAAGTATTTCTGAGCGCCCTGTTCGATTTTGTGATTCGGGTTGACGTAATTTCCTTTATTCGAGCTCTTTCTGAAAAGTGGCTGTAGCCAAATTGTTACATTACACTAGGGTTTCTAATATCATTTATTGGAAACGAAAAGAATGCGAGATTTTTATAAAACAGTGTTTCAAATCTTGCCTTCTTCTAAAAAATCAGAATCATCGTCGATTTTGGCCTTAGCAAATGTGTCTTGTGGAAAATACTCTACTCAATTGGCCATAATTTCTAAAGAAAGATGCCAAACCCGACAAAACTATCCAATTTAATTAACAATTGTATACAAATTAATTTAGCATTGAGACACAAGTTAAATTTAATTTTTTTATTTTGTTTTTACTTGTTCAAAATTTGTGAAAATTTCACTCCGCATACGTTAGTCTCATGCACAGAATCATTAAAACATTACAATACCGTAATGTGTTCGGCACTGATGTCATTTTTTTAATTTTCTATCTCGAACGCAATACGACACAAAGCGCGCTGCGCGGCCGGCCGACCCCAACTGACTTATCCCAAATTATCCCAATTTGCATGTACTCGCTGCGTGCGTGTAGTGCGCCTGTGTGCGTGGCCGCGCGGCGTTCATTTGTTAGAAGAGTAATTACTGGTGTATACTGTGTTCTGGGCTTCGTTTTAAAGGAAGTGCTTAGGTAGCTTTAAAGATTTAAATTACAACAAATTACCGCAACTTCCTCGATTTTCACTTTTTAACTATTCTTGATGATCAAACGAACTTACCAAGTGAAGTTCGATCACAATTATGTGAGCAACTTCATTCGACGCGATTTAAGGTTTACATATTGTAGTAGCGCCCCACGCATCAGCCTTGCACGGTGTTTAAAGGTTTTTTTTTTTTATGTTAGCAACACTAAAAACACTCCCACTATCTTTCACCCCCTCTATCGGGGTTCCATAGTCGGCTCACTGACTGCCACGTTCGAATCATTTTGTTTACAGTATTAATGTTGAGAATTTATTTCACTTTTTGTTATAAGTGGGTAGGGTGACGTTAGACAAAACTGTCCTTTAATATTGAGGGTGGGTTGTTATAAATCGCGTCGAATGAAGTTGCTCACATAATTGTGATCGAACTTCACTTGGTAAGTTCGTTTGATCATCAATTATATTTCACAACTTCATTCTTTGCGATTTAAGGTTTACATATTGTAGGATGTTCGAAGAGCACAAATGTGAAATAATTCTCAAACGCAGAGACGAAACGTAAAATAAACAGTAAAGATACTCTCAGAACAGCAAATCATTTATTAGGTAAGTTTAAAATAAACTAAAGAGTTTTAATTCTTATTTTGATTTAGGTATTTAACATTATGCTAATCATGGTTATTATAAAATTTATGAATTATTTTTATTTTACAGGTTTTTTGACGATGACGACAAATATCTTAGCAAATTGATTGTAATCATCTACAATTTCATTATTATGAAACTAGGCAAAAATAAAAGAAAAAATCGCTCCAACTGGCAGTTTTGCGTATGATGTCTACACTGACAACGAACTTGTTGGCTATACGAGTACCTACATAGAAGTGGCAGAATGCCTAGTGCTATACTGTGCAGTGAACATATAATGTGTTGATACCACTATTGTGAAATCCAGCGACTCAATATTTGCGATGAGTCTTTGGCATATATTTTTTTTTTGTAACTGATAAATAAAGTGTCTATGTTGAAACCGCAAAGTGAATTAGTTATTATTTTAGTACGTCTGTATACATTGAGATGACAAAGTTCTGGTTTCTCGTTAAAAAATGGAAGTTAATATCGGTTGTGTACAATTCCGCCGAGAATTTTTATTATAAATTTCGGAAGTAGTTTTACTTCTGTGTGTGTGTCAATATTTTGTGTTCGGATCAATATAAAGATTTGTACGCAGTGTGCGGTAGTCAAGGCCAATAAAATAAGTGTTTCAAGATCTTCATTAGGCCATTTACGTGTCAAAAAATTTAGCATCACGCTAGAATCTGTTTTTTCCAATAATGACAGCGCATATCTTTATTATTAATAGCATTTATTTGGCACCTGAATCAAATATTTGGATGGAGTTGTATGGATTCTGAAACCAATAACTTTTCAAAGAATGGAAGCCAAGGTTGTGTTGGCCAATGCATTTTAAAAATGAAGTCGGTTAATTAAAGCGAATGAAGGAAATGCATAAAAAGTTTTAAGTTTCTGCTGGAAAAGCGTTTGTCCACAATATATACAATTTCACAATTGTATATATTGTGGGCAAAAACATTTTTAAGCCAAAAACGTGCTACTTTTAATTTCAAATTATTGATGTGACATCTTAGTTCCGTATCTTTCTAATAACAGTGTGCTTATTTACCAACGTTGAAAGCTCCCCAGCTAGTAGTGGAAGCATTAGAAAATAATTATTATTGCTTGAAACTGATTTTAACCTGAAGGGATTAAATTTTAGTTATGTCCACCACATTTGCAGAGGTACGAAGACTAATTAATTTTGCGATATTCCGTAATTTGTACTTTATTAACTTCTGACGACGGGACGGTAGTCTTAATTGCATATAATATGTTTAGAATTGAATATAAATAATAAGATATAAATAACTCTTTGCATCCAAGGTATGTTTTAGAATCCTTGTAAATACGTACGGTGATCATGATTAAACTATCGCTAAACAATTAAATTCATATAAAATATGCAACATAAATTGGAGATATTTGCTGTGTGGTTCGTAAATGGGTACTAAATAATACGCATCTTATAAGTCTATTGGAGACACATGTAACAATTATTTTTTATTAATTTTGAAGCTGTGTGGTAATCTTCCATTTGAAAATGTGGTGGTTTTTACAAATGTATTCATACATTTTAAATTTAATATATCAATGTTATTAACAGTAAGGGTACAATGTCACATCTGTTAGCATATTTTAGTAAGTATTAAATACGTGTAACAGAAGATCCAGCAAGGAATTTGTTGGTACGATGGCGTTGATTTAACACTTTGAGCGCGGGGAACTCTCGAGGGGAGTTCTCTGTGGGAGGTCAATTTTTGCTAAAGCGGAAAAAATCACGGGATCGGCTATGAGCGTAGCGCGTAGCACTTGTCCGCAATGAAATTGTTAACAGTTTATTAATAGATATTTTGTAGTTAATCAAGTTTTTCTTGTTCATATTTAGATTATTAGGTAGAAATAGGAGGTGATAATGATAAAATAGATATCTCTTGACCCTCCACGATAAAATAACGGGATCACTAGTAGACCAGGACCCGGATTTCTGACCAGGAGCGAGAGGAGTGCAGCAGACGTCCAGTGTATTGTACCTCGTGTGTTATTGTTTCTGCTCGTATATGCGAGGCGTGCGCACGCGCTCGCGGCCCCTGCGGTAGCAGGCGCTGTAGCTGGCGGCGGGCGACGGCGCCGGCGCGGGCAGCGCTGCGGCACGATGGCGCCCTGCATCCGGCGAGGGATATGTCGTGTTCCGATGCAGAGTGTTGTAGTTTACATGACCTCTCTGACGGCGGTGTCTATTCTTCATGATGAAATTTTCTTTATTAAATAAATTATACAGTTAATGTGTATGTTTTTTTAAATGTATTAACGGTCTAGGGGAAGTCCGGGACATTTGACCAGGTGCAAGGAGGTTGGAACTCTTAGGGCGCCTATAGAGAGACGGCGTGACAGGCGAAACCCGTGCCGCGCATATGCGTTTTACGCATATGTGCTGTCAGTACCTCTCGGGACGTCGTGGGTATATAAACTATAAAAATATACCAAGAATGCCACATTGCTCTGTAATCTGATGCAGGAACCAGTCTACGTGCGTTAATAAACAAAATTCAAACGTTTCCTATCACAGGTAAGTAAAAAAAGTTATATTAAATTCAATATAAAATTAGTATGGGCGAGAGACATAGTGAAGAGACACGACGCTGAATTTGTTATCGATAGTCTATGTAAACTCTTACAACTAAACGGTGTTAGTAGAAATTCAAAATTTGTTCCCGAGTTACGGACGTTTCCTATGTATAAGTAAGTATAATTATGTGTATTTCTCTATTTAACCTCCTGCCGCCCAGACCATAAAATTTTCAAATTAATTTTGAATTCATAGTGTAGGAAATAGAATAGAATTTCTTTTGTTTCAGGAGACCTTTTTATAGGCCTCTGGGCGGCTAGAAGTTAAGTACATATATATATCTTCGCCTAGCACCCATAGTACAAGCTTTGCTTAGTTCGGGGCTAGGTTGATGTATGAGACTGTCCCCCAAACATTTATTTATTTATTTATATTTACCAATAATATAATATTTATCTAGAGTACAGCAAAAGTACTCACAGGAGAGGAAGAATGTTGGGTCATCTCATACGACACGATGAATATATAAAAACTATTATAGAGGGAAAAATAGAAGGAAAAAGGAAAAGAGGAAGACCAAGGAGGACTTATATGGACCAAGTAAAAGAAAAGTTAAATGTTTCATCATATCAACAGGTCAAAGGAAAAGCTGAATGTAGAATAAGATGGAAATTACTCCACCGACAAGAGCCTAGCTCTTAAATTGGATGATGATGACAGCAAAAGTAAAGTACCCTTTAAAGGATTTCTGATGTTATCTGTTAATACATATTAATTTAAGTATGTAATTTCCATGTGTTTCTTGTCAAATCAATGGCAAATCTTTGTTTCAGAGAGCCCAAAAGATATGCGATGATCGGCATCTAGCTGCGGAGCTTCGGCATGCTAGGCAGGCACTTCGGGCAAACAACCTGAAGATTCCTCGAACCGATCAGAAGACTCGTATGAAGATTCCCACTGTTGAGCGCAGGCCAGCCGTTCTGCCTTTTGTTGGAGGGGTTACAGACAGGATCAGCCGCATCTTGAAACGTGCTTCTATTAAAACCTATTTTAAGCCAATGAAGAAGATGTCGCAGTTTCTGAGGCCTGTTAAGTATAGCACCCCCTTACTGAATGCAGGAGTGTATAAGCTGGACTGTGAATGTGGGCTTTCATACGTTGGGCAGACAAAGAGGAATATCACTACTAGGGTGAAGGAACACATAGCCGACGTCAAGCACCGTCGACAACAGTCTGCGGTTTGGGAGCATGTCAGTGATGGACCGAATCATTCTATTAAGTTTGACAAGCCTTTGGTTCTCGTTAAGGAGAAGAGAAACATTCCTAGAATGTTGCGTGAGGCTATTGAGATAATGAAATATCCAAACTTCAATAGAATGGAAAGAAGCTTGTCTCTACCACCAGCTTGGCATCCAGTTGTTCATCTGATAAAGGAACAGTCTAGACATAAACCGTGAGGCTGATGTATTTGGCGGTGGTGACCATTACCCCCCTTTTTAGTACTGGCAAATTTTTTTAAATTTCCTTATTAATCAAAATTGTATGTTTCGGTTTAATGCATGATGATCTTAAGATGTACCACAAATGTTTTTTGAAAAGAGTTGTCCCGCTGAGTTTCTTGCCGGTCCCAATTTTGGGATACCTTCCTAACAATACAATCATACAAAGGAAGGAAATACTTCTCAGGCAGTGGCGTAGGGATAGAACCGGCGTAGATTATTTATTTTTGTCTCTTGTCTTCATTCTGAAAATATTTGTAATGAATAACTAGCTTAATTTGCAAATTGTGTATGTACATCCACCCTTAAAATTTATTGTCTGTGGTTTAGTAATTTTTCTTTGGTGGGTAGTTTTGTACTTATCATTCTTATTTTGATGGAGGTAGATCTATCAAATTTCCTCCATTGTCAGTCATCCGCAGACCACGAACCCTGTAAAGTGTTCGAAACGTCGGAATGAAGTTAAAATTAGTTAATATACGCGAGTTTATCCGTTTTCATAGTTTTATTTCATGAGTAATCCTCGCGGTAACCGAAGAAAATATTATATCTTTATACATTTATACATCTAGTTAATCTGTCCTCATATACAATACCTAAATTACCTAACCATTTAAAATCCTTACAGTTGATCGTTTAATTTTAGTTCCCATTTATAGTTACAATTTTCTTTTTGCGTTTTACAACGTAATATAAGTAGATATAGTTTGCACACCTTGAACAAACAAACCAATGCAAAGGTAACATATATAACTAGACAGAGGTTAAACAACAGGCGGTCTTAAGATTCGGTCGTGACATTTTAAAAATGAGAATGTTTGTATAGCTTTTTTCAAGTAACATTTTTAGTCAAATAACTGTTGGTTTTAATCTATCGATAAAAATATCGAGCCATACCACAACACTATTTACATTAACATGTCAAAATTACCTGACACGGTCGATTTCTATGAAAATGACAGCCAAGGCCGCCTCTATCTCTAAGGTTACACACTAAAGAGGTCCGTGCTCTGTGACCAGGTGGGAGACTTGAACCATCCCAAATATTTCAATTCATATTTCGCGCCACCGGCGCCGTTGCCCGCTCGAACGAAGGTTGCATACTGACCTCGCCATATTGGCTGCCATATTAGCCGCCATTAGTGCCGTTCGGCGTTTAGCGAGTAGAACGTGTTTTTGCGTGTCAAAAGTGAAAAAACAATATTTTTTGCATTCTAATGCAATCTCAACAGTTTTGGAGGTAAGAACTGTTTTGTTATCACATTGTATCCATGGTTTAATGTAGTTTTATTGAATTAATAGTGTTTTAGTCGTTGGTTGATTTTGTTTCTTGAAAATTAAATATTTACACGGCAAGAGGGTAGCGGGAGACTTGACCAATCCTGTGGGAGGAGACATGATCACTGGTTCGAATCTCCCGCTCTGTTTTTATTAAATTTATATTTTATATTCATGACATTATTTTTGTTTTAGTACATCATGCCATTTGAAAACAAGGCTAAGGGGGTTCTAACCGCCAGAAATTCACAAAGGAGGCACTGGAAAATGCTGTAGAAGAAATAAAATGGCATGCATGGATGGATGGCATTTGGAGGTTCAATATACAGCGTGTATGTTTAATATTACCTCAAATTTCAACCAGACGTAGGCATTAGTGTTCTGAACTCATATTGCATAATAACAAATCTTAATTAAACTCTTTTTTTTCCATATAAAATAATACAGCAAGCAATGTATCGCTACTTTGTCTTAATGGCGATGGCATGACGTCACAACTGACAGTTCAAGTGATAATGATAACGTTTAACTGCTGGCAATAATAAAAAGCCGACATTCGTTTAGTGTAAGTTTTTAATATTAAAAATAAAAATCATTACGATTTACACGTCTGGCGTACCTATTTTCCACATGTCGTCCCTGAACTTCGCTGCAGGTGACACAGCGGCGTAACAATGATTGTCGTACCTTCTCCATATCAACTTGCTGGAGATTTTCAATCACATCTCTAAAATCCTTACTTCTCTCTGAACAGGAACATGTCTAACATTTTCTGGTGCTATGACTCTTCCTGTAATAGGAACATCTTCACGAACTCGCTGTAATGCACGAATAATAACGCGAGGGTCCTGCGGTGCCCTGCGACCTGGAAATCGCTCCCTGTATAAAGCTATGGCTCACCGCCCACGTTGTCCAGTTTCGCCATAAATTAAAATCATATCGGCTAGTTCCCGAGAACTAAATATTGATGCTCTTGGCATTGTATGCAGAAGTTGATAACACCGATTTACAAGTTTACAAGACAATCCAATGAAGACAATCTACGTCAAACAAATTAGTTTTTTTTGTAATTTACTTTGACAGCATTTGTTCTTACCATTTTGTAAAGAGTTTTCGTAATCAGCCTAAAGCTGAAATTAGTTATCATTAGGTTGGTAGTTTGTATTAGGTATACCTTAAAATCAATTCGGAATGAAATAAATACTTCTTGAAGATTTTTTATTCACTAAGCTAGCAATTTCTGTGGTAGGTATCGACTATCCGCTTGAAGCATGCTTGAAGTGTGTCATCAACGTTATCATGTCAATTACACGTTGTTTATTTACTGTAAAAGGTAGTAATTTAACAGTAAAATCATGAGTTTCATAATCATAACAATTATTACAAAATAATTTAAAGAATGTGGTAGTATGAAATGAAAATTTATGTCATTTAGTAGTAGTAGTAGTAAATCACTTTATTGTACACATAATATGTTACAAAAACAGTTATACAGAAATTTAGGTACAAAGGCGAACTTATCCCTATAAGGGATCTCTTCCAGCTAACCTTTGAGAGATTGAGTGGAGAACCGAAAGATTAGATAGACAAACTCACACAATGCACAATGAATACAAAGAATTAAAAAACACTAAATTAATAGAATACACACATAACTTTTATCAAACAATACATAGACTACATATCAGTATATATAAATACTATATAAAATAAATATATACAAATAAAAGAACTGTTAAAATGTCAGTAATGAGCTAAATTGTCGTTGGTGGATAGCCACATCTTCTTTAGATTAGCCTTGAATGATGCCACAGACTGGCACTGCCGGAGGGATAGAGGCAAACCGTTCCATAACTTCACAGCACGTACGGTGAAAGATTTAGCATAGGATTGTGTCTTGTTAGGGGGTATAGCAAGGATGAGATTATGACTTGAACGTAAGCGATGGTCACTACCTATAGCTAGATAACTAAATCTCTGAGTTAGATATGGTGGAGAAGTAGGATTAAACAGTATGTTGAAAAGCAACGACAGGATATGCACATCTCTGCGCTGGCGGATCGGAAGCCAGCCGAGCTGGGACCGAAAGTTAGAAATGTGATCATATTTGCGGAGACCAAATATATACCTAATACATACATTCTGCAAGCGCTCCAGCTTACATAGCAGCTCTTCAGAGGGATCCAGAAACGCAATGTCACCATAGTCTAGGAGAGGGAGCAAAAGAGACTGGGCCAGAGTATGTGTTTTGTTTGGAGTAAAACATTTGTTTTCTAATAAAATGGTAAGTGGGTATTATTTTCTAATAGGAATTCCTTGTCATTGTTTGGCTAGTAATAATATCAAAACATGTTTAATAATTATTTAGTTTTGGCTGCGAAATAGTCTCACGGACGAAATACGTAACGATAATTATTAAACAATACTAAACCCTTCTCTTCTAATGTCACATTAATTAATACGCAATGGACGCAACACATTGCTGCTCGAAAAAAAATCAAAAATTAATTACGTCTCAATGGTTATGGCTAACTTAAAATTACCTTGCAATATCTGTTCATAGTACTAAAACCTACGCTTGGTTACGGTTTGAGGTAATATTAAATATTATATTGATTACATTTGTTACACGACTCATTAATAATTGCACCTTTATATGTTATGAATGTGCATGATCATTGGAGGTTTTAAATGTGCCATTACTTGTAAATAGTTTAAACGCAAATTCGTCATCTATTAGAAGTACATAATTTAGATTTGTTGATCCCTAAGATTTATAATACAAAAATAGCTTAATAAGGTTAAATGTTGATTACATTTGTAAGAGTAAGTCATTTTTAATGATGCTAGAATTTTTCATTAAATATTGTTAATAAAAAAGTTATTTTTCTTTTTACACAAATTTATGATCAAGTCTCCCTGACGCCGGTCAACTCTCCCGTAGGGGTGGGAGATATGAACCATTTTTCCTTTTTTAGAAAAAAATATATAAAATAAATATTGTTAACTCAATTAACCAAATCATGATATTAAATGATACCTAACTAGATTTGACACCTCTTTGCTCAATTAGAAGCTGTTGCGACTAATTTAGAAAATGTCATGCACATTTAATTAAAATGGGGTTCATCTCTCCCGGACTCCCCCTACGCTTTAGCTTATTAGACACGTTTTTGCCGAACAAAAATTTGTCTCGCTCTGCATTATTTACAGTAACTTATCCTTTAAATTTGCATTTATTGCAGAAATGCCAAAATTCCTTCTCGTTTTTGTCTGTGTAAAATGAGAATCGCATAGAACACGACATGCGTCGCTTATAGGTTTTAGAAGGGGTAAGACTACTAAGGTGGCAATTGGCCATATATGACCTTCTTCAGCTAGTTTGTCCAGTCAATTGACGATTTCCTCGTCCAATTTTATTTCCTCGAGCGAGAACGGTGTACATTCAGTGGGTACATTCTGGTGCCGATGACCGGTTGACGTGTCAGGTTGAGAAGATGTCGTGCGTACAGAATCTGGGCTGGGCTATGCTGATGGTGCTCGTGTGATGATCCCAAAATTGGAGATACAGGCGTACATAGCTAAATTGTTAGCTAGTTTGGCGTAACAGTACCTTTGTATAGTTACCCTTTAAGCGTGACAGTAACAGCCCAATTTGGCACTACGCATACGATTAAGTTTTTCATTTCATTTCATCAGCGTTGTAGAAACTGGACCTTGCTGAAATTCAGCGGTAGCTACATATTGTTTTGCTTAAAACATGCGTAACATGACAGTATCTGCCCGATTTGGCAGTAACGCATCAGTGTTGCAGAAACTCTGCGTTGCCGAAACTGGGCCTTGCGTTGTAGAAAACTCTGCGTTGTAGAAATTCAGCGTCAGCTATTGTTAGCTAGCTTGGTGTAACAGTACCTTTGTATGGTTACTGGTTTAGTCTTAAAACATGAGTAGCATGACAGTATCTGCCCGGTTTGGCAGTAACGTATCAGCGTTGCAGAAAACTCTGCGTTGCAGAAACTCGGCCTTGCGTTGTAGAAATTCAGCGTCAGCTATTGTTAGCTAGCTTGGCGTAACAGTACCTTTGTATGGTTACTGGTTACCCTTTAAGCATGACAGTATCTGCCCTGTTAGCAGTAACGTATCAGCATGGCAGAAACTCTGCGTTGTAAATATTCTGCGTTGCAGAAACTCGGCGTTGCAGAAACTCTGCGTTGTAGAAACTCGGCGTTGGAGAAACTCGACGTTGAAGAAAACTCGACGTTGAAGAAAACTCGGCGTCGCATATATACGTATTCGGCGTTAGCTATTGTTAGCTAGCTTGGCGTAACAGTACCTTTGGGCTACTTGTTACCCTTTATGCATGACAGTATCTGCCCTGTTAGCAGTAACGTATCAGCTTTGTAAATATTCTGCGTTGCAGAAACTCGGCGTTGCAGAAACTCGGCGTTGCAGAAACTCGACGTTGAAGAAAACTCGACGTTGCATATATTCGGCGTTAGCTATTGTTAGCTAGCTTGGCGTAACAGTACCTTTGGGCTACTTGTTACCCTTTAAGCATGACAGTTTCTGCCCTGTTAGCAGTAACGTATCAGCGTTGTAAATATTCTGCGTTGCAGAAAACTCGACGTTGAAGACTTTAAGCATGACAGTATCTGCCCTGTTAGCAGTAACGTATCAGCGTTGTAAATATTCTGCGTTGCAGAAAACTCGACGTTGAAGACTTTAAGCGTGACAGTATCTGCCCTCTTAGCAGTAACGTATCAGCTTTGCAGAAACTCTGCGTTGTAGAAACTCGGCGTTGAAGATAACTCGGCGTTGAAGAAAATTCGGCGTGTTGTTGCTTGGCGTGCGAAGGCTTGAGCACGGAAACGTTGAATGATTCGAACGTGGCAGTCAGTGAGCCGACTATGGAACCCCGATAGAGGGGGTGAAAGATAGTGGGAGTGTTTTTAGTGTTGCTAACATAAAAAAAAAAAACCTTTAAACACCGTGCAAGGCTGATGCGTGGGGCGCTACTACAATATGTAAACCTTAAATCGCAAAGAATGAAGTTGTGAAATATAATGTATGTACCTATTTAAAATCTTCATAGACATGTCGAAGCGGGCCTCAGGGATCGCCAAATCAATCAATCGACGTGGAATCGGCATAAGCCGGTTGAAAAACGCTTTATGTCGACGGCATAGTTAAGAGTGAAAAAGACGTCGATCGGCACGTGTTGGCTCTGCCGACGCAACTTCGGATTTTTCATTCTTATGCCGTCGATATAAAGCTTTCTTGACCGGCTTAAACTGATTCCGCGTCGATTGATTTGGGGAGATCCTAGTCGTAAGAACTGGTCGCGAAATCACGCGACTGGCGAGTGGCACGTTCGGCGCGACACGATCAAAACGCAGCCGGGACTGTACGAGAACGTGCCTGAGGGGCACAGTAGCCCTACCACGAGATGTCGCGGCGTTATTAACGCGCGTCTACTTTCTATCCATCCCACCCATCCCTTGTGGGTCAAACGCAAACCCATGTACTTTTAAATGCGTGTGATAAGATAAATGTGCTTCTTAAAATGTTGCAATCACCAACTGTTTCACTATTTTAATTTGTTTCCGCTACCCAAAGGTTGTTTGGAAGAGATTGCTTTATAGCAATAAGACCGCCTGTTGTGTACCTCTATGTATAATCGTCTGTTTTAACCATGTTTTCTTTTTTGTTAAGGTGTGTAATAAAGAATATGACCAATGGTATAGTTGTCAGCCTCCGTAGCCTAGTTGGTAGTGACCCTGCCTACGAAGCTGGAGGTTCCGGGTTCGAATCCCGGCGAGGGCATTCTTTGTGTATTTATTTATCACAAATGTTTGTTCCTTGGTCATGGCTGTCTATGTATTTAAGTAACTATATGTATCTATCTATTATATATATCGTCGCCTGGTACCCACATCACAAGCCTTAATTGAGCTTACCGTGGGACTAGGTCGATTTGTGTAAGATGTCCCGAGATATTTATTTAATGGTTGACTGGTAGAGAATGCCTAAGGCATTAAGTCCGCCATTTGTACTTTTATTTTTTTGTAACTGTGCATTAAAGATTAAATAAATAAATATTCTATCTATCTATCTATCATGTTCGGAGTCTTTTCGGTGGACAATATAAAAGTTAAGCTTTATATAAAGCTTGGTTTTCTTATGAAAGCCTTATATTCATTAAGACTTACTCCTTTTTCATTGCGTTGTATGATAAGAATCATTGCTACCTGTCCACAGGCTGTTAAATATCGACCACAGGAAAGAAAAAGTGCGTGTTCAGCTGAACTGTAGAGCCCCTCTTTCCTGTGGCCAATATGAAGCAACTTGTAGGAGTGTAGTCGTGATTTTTAACATACAATTCAATAGGAAAGGAGTGCCTTTAAATTACAGTAAGGGTTTAATAAGAAAATTAACTGTCATATCCCTTAACTTGTAATGTCCACCGGAAAGACTCATAACATGATTTTAAGTTTGACCCTTGTACTCTCGTATTGGTGCGAGCGAGCCGGACAGAAAGTAAACGCGCGTTAAAACGCCGCGTTAATCTCATGGTACGGCTACAGCTCTATGCCTCGAACGTGATAAATTATGCTCACATCTAACACGTCTTACACATTTAAAATTGTTATAAATTATTTCCTGAAATGTTAACCTTTGACTGTAAGGTGCAGGTAAATGTAGTAATCAGTTATGCTCAGCACAGCGAATGATTTTAGATATGTTAAAGTAGTCGGTTCACTATCGTTGATTTACAACCAAAACTCACTAAGTAACAAATATCTACTTGAAAATCAAATAAAGCTCGTATCTCAGTTCTGATTCAATTGTGATAAACGATGTTGCTAAGAATAGTGACAGTTTTTTAATGAGTTTTGGTCGTCAGTCGACGATATTATCAGTAAACAATGCCACTTTTTGACGATCTAATGAACTGACAGCATACATCATTTCTCGCCGACTATAAAGATGAAGTGGACCCGACAAAATATATACCTAAATAGTCTATTCCTCAAAATTAGGTATTGTATGTATAAATTATTTCGCTGTAAAGTTCTCTGCTTTCAAGTCTGATGTCCAGAATATATTTATTTGCATCGACATTCATTTCGTTATGATACATAGTAGAGTAAATACTATTAATAAAAAATATGAAATAAAAGGAAATTACAAATAAAAAATCTCTCCCAACTGCCAATGGGCAGTGTGCCCAGAAGGCTGGCCGCATTGCCACGTTGTATGACAATGCTTATCACTTTCATTTCGGATGAGTGCTACGCGCTACGCTCGTAGCCGATCCCGTGATTTTTCCGCTCTCTAGCGAAAATGGACCTCCCACAGAGAACTCCCCTCGGGAGATCCCCGCGCTCAAAGTGTTATTCGCTGAGCGAAATACAGTCGACTCTCGTTATTTCAAACCTGCGATAATTCGAACCTCTCTATAATTCGAAGTTATCACGAGTTCCCTAGAAGATCTCTTGGTATTTCGAAAAAATTCAATACATTTTTAAACACTTGGTAATTCAAACAAAAAAGTAATAGCTACACAACAAAACCATGCATTAATTCGAACTCGTGGGCGTCAAACATTCGACAATTCAAAGTTACGAGATTAATAACATTTTAGAAAAGTTGCACGAGCATTTATTTTGTTGTTAATTACATATTTGTTTGCCACTCAGTTAAGTTACTTTTCCGTTGGTTATATGTACACATTAAAAGTTTACGTTAGTTATGAGTCCTAGAAAGTAAAGATGCTTGACGATTGCTGAAAAGAAGGACTTAATCGAAAAAGTGGAAGTAGGTGGGAAGAAAAGTGAAAAAAAAAATGCATTTAATAAATAACAGTTGATTATTACTTAACACCTCGTACTTTCATTTTTTCTCCCGAATATTTCCGACTATTTGATATTTCAAACTCTCGATAAATCGTAATATTTGGATAGGTCCTTCGAGTTTCGAATTAACGAGAGGCGACTGTATTGATCAGCCTTCTGGTCACTTTATTTGCATATTAGACAGATACGCTTGGGTAGTCCGTCAATCCTCACACTCCATTAGCTAGGTACGCACTTGCAAACCCGACTTAGACACTAGACCGACTTAGGCACATAACATTGATGGAGGGTAGGTATTAAGACTTAGGTACGAGAAGCAGATGCAGTACGGTCGAGTGGTTAGGTAAGTAAGCTCAGAAAATGTAGTGTACTGGAGGTAAATCATATGAAAATTATTGCTTTAAATGATCTTCCGAAGTGATGAGAATTAAATGATTATTTCGTCTGTCTGTTAAGTATGTTTTGATATAGTATTTGATACTTACACATATTTTAAACAATAAGGTGGAACAATAAGGGGTACACTGGACACATAATTGCTACAATAAAAATAACAAGTTAAAACAGCTTCTGTCGCAAACATCAAACTTACAAACTGCATATTGCATATAAATTATGTATATTGTATAATAAATCGAAAAGGGCATTTACCTATATCAATAAAATAACGATATCTACAGGCGTACCAAAAAGTATTGCAAAAAGCATGCCATATTTTCCAATATAACTAGGTAATACATTTTTCATCACACTTGCTGTCTAAGCGCGCCAATGCTTGCGTGCGTAGCGGGAGTAATAGAAAAGTGAAATTCCCTAGGGAGTAATAGAAGTGTCAGTACGTCAGTGGCGTCGGGGTTCTAACACTCTCGTTGGTAATTCCGTACTTCCCTCCCTTAATGCACAATGTGCTATTAATAAATCATTGAAATTCGTTGCCAATTGCACCAACACCGTTTTAATGTAAATATGACTGTATGATATGATAAGTGTACACTCAACTAATTAGAACTCTAGGCCACTCTAGAAACATGTTACAGTGACAAAGACAACTAGTAAGAGATACCGCGAGCTACTAAGCTATGAACTATCGGCTATAAACACGAACAAAAGATACTCACTCCCGTGTAAATAAAAAAGACACGGCGATACTTGCCCAGCAGTGTTATTCACTAAGGAAACCGCCTTGCTGTCAGCGCTGCGTCAGCGCTGCGGCAGCGTCGAGCCTAAAAATGGTATTCACTAATGTACCTACTTTAAACGACACTAGTGCTCGGCGACGAATGCGGCGTCAGCTGGAACAACACTGCGTCGAGAGTTTGACGTTTAAAAATGTACGAACTTCGTATTCTCTAACGAAGAACAGCGACGAACTCGTCCACAACCTCGCTCACAGCCTCGATTCCTAATGTCAAATAAAACAGCTAGGATTTTAGACAAAGCTGTCTCGACGTCGAGCTCGTTGACGAACGCAGCGTCGAATGTGTGAATAAGAGAATAGCATAGCTGCTATCAGCTATCACCGCCGGGTCTCTTTATTTTTGTTCGTGTTTGTAGCCGATAGTTCATAGCTTAGTAGCTCGCGGTGAGACCATTGCCTAATACAGCGACAGGACACATTTGAAGACAGTGACAGCTATCTCGCCACCGAGATATGTCGCCGGTCGCCGTCCGTCCTCTTGTGGTAATGGTGCTGAATAATATTAAAAGCACAAAATGTCACTTACATTCTCCAAATGCATGCCATAAGCATTCCCTAGCGAGCGTTGCCAAAACGATGGCATAAAGCAAAGTCAAAACTGATGGGGTGGATTAACTGGATAAGTAATGAAATAAATAGTTTAAATTGTAAACATTACGTTTTATTTACATGAGAGAAAAAATTGAAATTATTATGACACCGTACATCAATCCCCAACTCCTGCGAGTGTCGTAAGAGTCGACTAAGGGATTGAAGTGTCACTGACCATTTTTGATAACGATGGATGATGGGCAGCAGCGTCATCACTGTAGACACATTACTGCGATCGCCAATCCGCTTGCCCTACTTGGCGATTATGGGCATTTACCTCCTAATGCGTCTATACGCATAGTTTAATAGGAGAGGCCTTCGTCCAGCAGTGGACTATCATAGGCTGATGATGATGATGATGATGTACATCAATCAATAAGTAAAAGTAAAGTCAGATTCAAAAATAAATGCATAGACAAAATCGGTGGACAGCATCACGGCCTTCCAACAAAAAACCATTCCGACGTGACGCATTTTCGGCACAAAGTTTCTTTGAGAACTGATCGACTCTAGATCGACATTGTAGAATAAGTAAGTAAATGCATTTACTCACTATGTGAATTAGATTGATAAGCATTTGTAATTAATGTTAATTTAAATTGCAAGCGCTGTCATCCATCTCGTAAATAGTTATAAAAATGTTATTAACTATACGGGCTCGTTACCATTGTCGTAAATAATCTCCAAATTAAAAAAAAAAATCCGACCGACCGATTTTTTGTTGGGGTTATAACCGTTCGAATAAAATAAAACTAAATCGGTTCACGATTCTCGGAGATATCGAATAGCATACGATAAACATCAGGGTGCTTAGACAAGTTGCCAATCGCTAACGCTTAATCGTCAACCATAAACAAAAGGCAGGGAACTGTCTTTGTCGCACTAATAAAGAGTGACAGAGAGGTAAAACTACGATACGCTACTAAGCGTTAGCGATTGGCAACTTGGCTAAGCATCCTGGTCAGGTTACATTAGCCCTAGGGGGTAACATTGCCTACCCAAACTTATTCGTATTAGCAAATTAAGAATTGAGTTAATAGGTACTATTAGGTAGGTACTATTCTATTGGTTAGCATCGTCAAGTAAAATCTTTGAATGTTATTTTGATGGATATATTTTTATGGATAATGTTGAATTGAGAACCTCCACCTTTTTCTCATCATCATCATCATATTCAGCCGTTATTCGCCCACTGCTGAGCATAGGCCTCTCTTCTTGTACGCCACTGGACCCGGTCCTGAGCTAACCTCATCCAAAAGTGACCCGTATTCTTCCGAATATCGTCCACCTATCGAGCGGTCGGACGCCCTGCGCTTCTCCCATGTGAAAGCGGCCACCAATCCGTAAACATTTTGGCCCACCTGCCATCACGCTGCCTGGCAATGTGTCCTGCCGAACTCCACTTCAGTTTGGTTATAACGTCTCCGACGTCTTGCACTTTCGTGCGACGTCGAATCTCGGTATTGCTCACACGGTCTTGCAGCTTGATGCCGAGCTTGGCGCGCTCCATAGCTCTTTGTGCTACTCTTATTTTATGCATAGCCTTCTTAGTGAGCGTCCATGTCTCGGCACCGTATGTCGCACCCTTAGTCAAATAACGCAACATGTGATCATCCGTCAAAAGTGTTTTTATTACGGAAATAGCCTTTAAAATATGCGTTTATCATTATACGAAAACAATTTTTATTCTAAGTTATTTAGTTTCAGAGATAATTTACGCGGAAAACGACGTAAGTGATTTGTGGTCCTAAAATAATGCTACTTGTGCAAATGCTTCGTTGTTTTACGTCGCTAACGGTGGCGCGGGCGCAATCGTAACATAAGATACGTCATTTTTCTCGGACATTTATTATGTGTCGTATGTTGAATCAAAATTAACAAAAATGGAAACGGGAAATGATATCTCCAATGGTGAGTTATTTTAAATGCTATTTAGATATGTTTGTGCAAAACAAACGTATGTGCACTTACTGCTGTTTGGGTGCTAATTATTGCCATAAAATGACCCGTCGCATGTTCATATACGATATTTTTCTCCGGATAATGATATGTGAATAAAAAAATATTTTAAACTAATTTAATATATACTATGGTATGTTATGCTATGCGTTTTACGTAAATTCAAGATTTTTTAAAGGGTGATCTTATGTTCACTTGCGCTTGTATTCTACAAAATCTTCATAGTCGCTTGTCAAGATGCTGCATTATATGACGGAATTGTTAGTGATGTACGTGCACTTACGTCATTTTATTAGGTCATAGTCTAACTTGCGTCGTTTTTAAAAACTTTAAATGCTTAAAAATACATATTAACTGTATAAACGTTAAAGTTTTTTTATGTATTAATTGTATAGTATACCTACGTAATTGTATTAACACATTTTTAACCTAATTACTCTAACTTTTTTTTTTTTACACACTGCAAACTTTTTCCTTAAAAATACAAGTACATTGAGTTTTTACGTGTTACTTTAAATTTCATAAGCTGTTGCGGAGTTTTCGCGCATGCCATCTGATGAAGAAATACTTCGATGCCATACCCTGAGCAATTTAGCTTTGCAGATGTGCTAAACATCATCAACAAAGGAGTTGTTTCACACACCTCTTTCTCGGAAACGTTTTGCCTTCAATACAGATAGCATACTTAAAACAAAAATGCACCAGAAATATTGCGAGGACATTTGCTCAAGCTCATCAATGTTTAACTTCGCTATGAGACATGTCTCCAGCTACATCTGTTACTTCAATGCCGTCCAGAGGCCATAAAAATGATACTACAATGCCTTCCCTAGGTGGTGAAAATTATGAAGTGTAATGTTTATGCTATTTTAAATGAGAGCCATGAATCGGATATAGACCTACCGACGGTCCTGAGAGGAGAAACAAGACAGTTACTTAAAGGGTCGAAATTATTGTCTCTAAAATCAACGAAAACGCTTACTACCGCAGTATACTACCAAAGATGGAGACACAAAGCGTTATATATTCTGACCAAAACCTGAACTCTTCAACATTCTGCCTCTTGTTGGAGGGGTTATAGGGTCGGCCGAATCACGAAACGTACTTCTATTGAAACTTATTTTCTTACACTTGCAATGAAATTTTTACATGACGTACCTCAAATCAATCAAGGAAGTACTTAGTTTTGGGTACTACCAGCGAACAATGATTTAAAATGATTTCATACAAAATGTCAGGCTTCAGCCGGCGAAGCACCTTTCTTTTATTTTTAAACGTCGACGTATGACAGACTTGAATCAATGAAACTGACTAGTAACATTTCTTTTTTATTTCATTACAAGTTTGAGAAAATCACTATACAAGCTTCAGCCGGAAAAGGCTTGCAGGCTTCATATAGGCCTGCAAGACCTTACTTCTCGGATTTTGTGGTAATGTACTATTCAAGCTGATGAAGAAGATAACACAGTTTGTGAGGCCTGTAAAATGTAACACCCATTTAAAGAGTGCAGTAGGCTTAGCACAGGATGAGTGCGACAATATGTGCCGCGATATCTATCTCTAGTCTACTATCCATCCCTCTTTTATTCATATAGTTAGTAAAGATGGAAAATCTATCTCGCAGCGTCATACTGACATACCAATCATGTGCTAAGCATACAGGAATGTATAAGCTGGACTGTGAATGTAGCCTTTAATATGTTGGGCACACGAAGCGTTGAAGGTGAAGGTTAGGGTTGAAGGTGCTCTGCCGATATCAAGCACCGTCTACCACAGTCTGTAGTCTGGGAACATGGCCATAGATAGAGCAAATAATTCTATAAAGTTTGACAAGCCTCTGGTTCTCACTAAGAAGAAGATAAACGTTCCCAGAATGTTGCGCGAGCCCATTGAGATAATGTAATATCCAAACTTGAAAAGGATAGAAAAAAGCTATTCTCTACCACCAGCTTGGGATTCGGTAGTTCATCTGATAAAGGAACATACTGATCGACTGTGAGGGTGATGAGTTTATGATGTATATTATGTTTTGGTCCGATGCATGTTGATTTTAATGTTTTTTGAAAAAAAAATACGTCCCAGCGTCCCACTGAGTTTCTTGCTGGCTCCAAAATTGGGATACTTTCCTGACAATACAAAGGAAAAGATTTCTTATCAGGTTCGAGTTGTGGGATTAGAACCGGCGTAGATAATTCATTTGTTGTCTTTATTTTAAAAATACATATCATGAATTACTAGCAAAAATTAAACTTGCCAGTTTAGTACCTATATACAACCACCCCTAAAGTTTACCGTCTGTCTGTGGTCTAGTATATATTGTATGTGGGCAGTTTTTTAATTATGGTCTTATTTTCATGGAGGTAGATGCATACAATTTCCTTCACTGTCACTCACCCGTAAACCACGAACCCTGTAAAGTGTTCGAAACGTCGGGATGTAATTAACTTAATTAATATACGCGATATAATCTATTACTATACTTTTATTCCATGTACGAGTAATGTAGAAAGTTTTATACTTTTAGAGACGCGACATAAGAATTAGGGATCTTTATTTTTTATTGTTTAATTTGAAGAAATGTGACTAGAATTCGAGGTATTCTATATTATTTTTGGTTATTACTTCAGATTACTAGTGAATTTCATTTTTGTGTATTAATATTCTTATTAAAATGATAATTTTGTTTAAAAATACACTTTTTTATTTAGTATCGAACCCTCATTTAGGAATATATTTTTGACCCCCGGCGGGTTTTGCTACACGCGATTGAGTTATTTACATTAAGAATGGCCTATTTCTTGTAAATAATATCCTTTTGCTAGGGGCAATTTGATGATTTTCAATAGAAAAACGACTTATCGCGACATGCGTCATAGGATGCTTTGTAAAACAATGCTACATGTGCACTTGCGATACATACTCTTTCATCAAATAACGACGGATGATCACATAAGTCACCAAGTACGTGATAAAACAATGCCATATGTACACATGCGTTATACAATTTTCAAAAGTAATATATTAAATAAGATGCAATATAGGGAATTCAGTTCGTTTTGTTAACCAAATTACATATTCAAAATTTCATAAAGTTTCCTTAAAAATTGAAAAAGTTATCCTCAAAATACACTTTCGCAATCTTTAAACCTCTCTCCTGAACATTTGACTTTTTGCAGATGTGGCGTTGTTTTACCAAGGGTACGATGTCATGGTGGGCAGGACACATTGATTAAAGAGGCGGGTTTTCAGACATTGTGGAATGTTCAATCTCAATACGTTAAAACTTATATCAGATTGACAAAAAATGGTTGTTGGTCGCGTTCTGCTAAACTTTGGTCATTATTTTTACCAACCGCATGTACCGCCCAGCACGTTTTAGATTTTCATACAACAATGAAGGAAACAACTAGACCGACTGAATTATATGGTAATCCAATGCCTACGTACGAAACCCAATCACATGGTTGCATACGTATCACGAACGATAGACAATACAACGTGTTTGAGTAAAATATATTCCATACAGACTACGTTTGCGTACATTGGGTACATGTATTTTACCACATACTCGTAAAATGCAAAGAAAATGCAGGCATTCGTTTTCCAGGTAGCACTAACCCTCGTCATAAAACGCATCCCATTTAACTTGCAACAGTCGTTCGAGGAATATGATACAATGGAGAATTTATAGCAGACTTTATTTTTCTTTATGCAGTCTTCTAATACTGCCTCGTCAAAATGTAGCAAAGACTACAATCATACATTAAAATGACATAATTATGTACGATATGATAACAATACTAGTAAATTTATAATTAATTACGTAACAAATTGCGTACATATGGATTTAAATCATTATTCCGGATTTACCGAGGACTTAAAAATTTGGCATCTGTAAAACTAGTAACTTGTTCTCGTTATCAGCCAATAGACGTTCACTGCTGGCATGTTTTACAGCACATTATGCCTACGTAAATATATTTATTTCGGAAAACGGCTTGACATAACATATTAGCACATTAACCCAATTAAAGCTACAAACTTTAATATACACCGCAAAATACTTTGTTGAAAGATAATATTTAAATCCTTTTCCTTTGCCTAGACTCCTTTCGTCTGAAGAGAGGAATAAAGTAAATCCTAAGTACTACCCGCAGCAAGCACGTAAACCTAGCTAAATTAGATTACACCGCACGCCACTTCTCGTCACTTATCCATATTTGTCTCAGTAAAACCAATTTAGTGTGACCTCAAGATCCAAATGATCAAATAAAATGATAAAAAATTACGTGCCATCGCTAAAATGATAAGCCGACATTGCAATGGCGATATAAAACTTTAAAAAACTCTAGGTAGGTATGAACGCCGATACCGGCGATATAAGGAACGATTGAATAATGGGCGGATTTTTATTTTGTTGTCGTTTTTTAAAATTTTCCAAATTTGTACTTTTTAAAATTTTTTTTACTCAGAATCACGAACGCTTTCGATCCTGATAGAAATAAAAAGTGTCCCATAAAAAAAATCCATTGAGTTACTATTTTTCATACACTTTCTTCGACCGTAACTCAGTGGAAGACAAAAAAAAATATGGAATTCTTGGGACACTTCTTTCTGCTAATGAGGATCGAAAGAGCTCGCGATTTTGAGTAGAAAAAAACATTAAAATATCAAAATTTGAGAAATTTTAAAAAACTACAACAAAATAATAATCCGCCCTAATATATGACAGTAGGTGCCTATAACACGTGCACACGTGGCGAGAATGATAGACACTTACAAACAAATGGCGATACCTTAAACGGAAGTCTTTTTGTTCCTGCCCCTCAGTTGTTTTTTCTTTGATTGGCCTATGGTAGTCTGTATCGCAGCTTCGATCAGTTTTGTCCAAAACATCGTTTCTGATATACGAGTAGTCTCCCTTGTCTGTAAATGAGAGTAGGCAAGTCACCAGAATTAAAGCCCCGAGATGTAAAACAACAGCACATGATTTAGCAGCTTAAAAGGAAAACGGATCTTTTGACATCGTCTTACAAAGTTAACCAAGGTTTGGTTAGTTGACGGGTCGGCTTTTTATTAATATTTGAAAAAATTGTAATTTAGCGTGTATATTTTAACCTATTTCTTAGTTCTGATAGGTACCATATATATTTAGTATAATTACATACGCTACTGTAGCTGTCCAGTGCAGTGTTCAGTACAAAGACAAGGATTGTCGAATATAAGAAGAAGTATCCTAATTGTAGGTACTCGCAATTTGACAGTGTTTTCGATAAATTATATTTTTAATTTGTATTGGATTTGAATCGTTTCACTTATTATTTTTCAATACCTAATTAATTCATATTTGGTTCCAACTATGACAATATTTTTAGTTTGTTTTATCATTAAATACTTAAGTATTCGTGTGTTTACGTTCCATTTAATATTTAAATTTTCACAACAGTTGTATTATTTTAATGAAATGAGACTTATCAGGTAATCTCGCTTGTCCTGGCGTATCGAACAGATCGTTATATCAGGATTATAGGCGATTAAGATAATTTTAAGTTAAAATATACAAATAAGTAGTATCATACCTCACCTTGTGTGTTAATCTTAAGGATTAAATGAACAAGCGCTACTATACATAAAGATACTTTAATAGTGATAGTGAGTACCTACTGTTTAATACTGAAATTAGAAGTACAAAACGCAACATCGGTTCGTTGTAATAAATAGATAGTTACATTTTTCACTTGGCATACAATTTAATGACGATGCTTCAGTTTAAATTTCAAGATTATAACGTAGTCAAAAATTATTAGCACTTTATGGGTAGGCGTTTCTTTTGAAATTTATACAGTACAGTGAAATTTCGAATTTGTCGCTCCCTCTGAGTGCCAAAATAATAAATATTTCTGGCGCGTTTTTCACTTTCAGCCCGTTTGGTTAATATTCCAGTCTAAGGCAAACCTAGGTAACTCGCTTTTGGTGGACCCAGTGACCAAAGCACCTGTTGAGTGTGCGAATTATCATTTATTATCCGCGTAGGTTTAACACCCACACACCTATACAGGGTGTGGCCTGTAATAGGAGCAAAAAATGAAACGGTACACTAATAACCCAATAAATAGTCATAATTTAATAGTTAAAATTAAAAAAAGAAAAATTTTTTTTGCAAAAAAAAAAACATTTTTTTCCTTTTTTTTATGTAGTTTTACTGCAGTCGACTTATACCAAAAAAGTTAAATCGGTGTAACACAAAAAAAAAATTTTTTTTTGCTAAACCAGTTAAAAAACCATGAGTTCAAAAAAACTTTTTAGCTCATTTAGTTTTATGTCCACTGAACTACCAATATGTTTAATCATTAATAAGGTACAATGTTGTGATACCTAGATACATCACTCATAGGTCGTAACTTTAACATACTGTTTCTCCTTAATGGATAACTTTAAAACACTGGGAACTTTTGCGAATAACTAGAGGCAGTCAGAGGAGTCTTCCATTTGATTTATTGCTCCTGTTACAGGCCACACCCGGTATGTATTTTCGGTGCTTTTTTTGCTCCTCAAGACAACTCAAAGTTGACACTTAAAAGAGTGTAATACATCTCACCAAAGCCTAGACCCGGGGCGATGTTTGAAATTCACGCGAGCGTTAGAACTTATACCGCGTCCGGATCAACTCACCAAGCCAATAAGCCCAACTTCACACACAGATCACTTATGTACTAGAAGGAACTTACGAGGATCATCACGGTCATCATTATGAAGGCGTTAGTAGATAGGTGGGACTCTCCTCTACTGCAGAGATGGACTAAGCTCCACACTTCTTAGATATAGTATTATTTTATTAATTAGTATTATTTATTTTTAAATATGTAGTAGTTAGTTATATGGACTACGTCCGAAATAAAAGTTGTTATTATTATTTGCATCTCTCTTTGATCACGGGCCTATAAATCCCGGTCTTTTGATAGGCTTGCGCGGGGATACAGATCCAACACGTAGAGGCCCTTTGGAGAAATTTGCTGTGTTTTACACCTGCTGCAACCCATTCACGGGCACAAAAATAGATATCCGTGAACCGGTCCCAGCAGGCATATAGAGGCTATTGGAGATTATATGGAAAAGACTAGTGGGTTATGGTGATGAAGGTTGGATGGATAAGAGATGGAACTATAGAAAAGAGGTCCGGACACCTGCCATAACAATGATTTCTTTTGCTATCGAGGCAGGCGGTGACTCGCCGCCGACTAGATGGGCCCCCGTAAATGCCGTCACAAGAGACAGCCAGGGGCAACACCGGTGTAGGCGGCTCAGGAGTGTAGAGAGGTGTACACCGCTTTCTGCGCAGTGGCTTGACAGCCGCTGCACCAACTCGCGACTTATGCAAATTTACACTTCCACCCCTGGAGCATATAGCTTTGACGACTCCTCTCTGGACGGCCAGTTAAGGCAAGCCAGAGCTGAGAGTCCTACGGGTCCCCTTGGGGTTCCACTCCGACCGACGAAGACACGCCGGAGGCGGGGACCCTGACCGACTCTCGGGAGCACTCGGGTCCGTGGGGTCGTTACTCCCCAACAGCTCGCCACAAGCTGCCCTGCGGCCTTATTATTATTATTATTGTATCTCCTTAAGGATCACGGGCTTACAAATCCCGGTTTTTTGATAGGCTTGCGCGGGGATATAGATCCAACACGTAGAGGCCCTTTGGAGAAATTTGCTGTGTTGTACACCTGCTGCAACCCATTCACGGGCACAAATACATATCCGTAAACCGGTCCCAGCAGGCGCATAGAGACTATTGAGAAGGAATGGAAAAGACTAATGAGCTATGGTGATGGAGGATGGATGGATCAGAAATGGAACTATAGAAAAGAGGTCCGGACACCTGCCATAACAATGATTTCTCTTTGCTATCGAGGCAGGCGGTGACTTGCCGCCGACTAGATGGGCCCCCGTAAATGCCGTCACAAGAGACAGCCAGGGGCAACACCGGTGTAGGCGGCTCAGGAGTGTAGAGAGGTGTACACCGCTTTCTGCGCAGTGGCTTGACAGCCGCTGCACCAACTCGCGACTTATGCAAATTTACACTTCCACCCCTGGAGCATATAGCTCTAACGACTCCTCTCTGGACGGCCAGTTAAGGCAAGCCAGAGCTGAGAGTCCTACGGGTCCCCTTGGAGTTCCACTCCGACCGACGAAGACACGCCGGAGGCGGGGACCCTGACCGACTCTCGGGAGCACTCGGGTCCGTGGGGTCGTTACTCCCCAACAGCTCGCCACAAGCTGCCCTGCGGCCTTATTATTATTATTCCCTTTATTTTAATATTCTCTTAGGCTAGGTTGATATAATATGGTTATAAAAGTAAAATACAATACAACATACAAAAACAATATAAAATATAAACACATTATAAAAACCTAACCTAGGGTGCCGCCGGCAACGGGGCGGGCCCAAGCTGCCGGTGGTTAAGGTCGCAGAGAGAGGAACCGACGGACTATCCGCGCCGTGTCCAGGATTACTGCCTTCTGCATCTGACCCTTGATCCAGCCATCTAGCGAGAGACTCTTAAGATGTTGGTCGAGACTCTTCGCTATTAAACCGTTCGCTGTAACGACTATCGGGACTATGATCGTCGAGTCAACATCCCACATGGCGGTTATCTCGTGGGCCAAGTCGAGGTACTTACTGGACTTGTCCTTTTCGGCCTTCACGAGATTCTCATCATGGGGGATGGTGACGTCGACGAGCACAGCCCGGCGCTGCGATCGATCTACCAGCACGATATCAGGCTTATTGGCTACAATAGTCCTGTCCGTGATGATAGGTCGATCCCAATAGAGCGTGGCACGACCATTTTCGAGAACTGGTGCAGTTGTGTACTTATAGTATGGCACTTCGACGTCCACAAGGCCGTATTGAAGAGCAAGCTGCTGGTGTATAATACTGGCTACGAGGTTATGTCTGTGCAAGTACTCGGTGTTAGCAATCTGAGAACAACCGGAAATAATATGCCTGAGTGACTCACCGGGACGGCGGCATGCCCGACAAATGTCGACCGTACCGTCCTTCAGGATATATTTCCGGTAGTTATTCGTCATGATAACCTCGTCAGCAATTGCACAGGCAAAACCCTCGGTTTCTCCGAAGAGGTCCCCGAATCGTAGCCAGTTCACCGACGCGAGCAGATCCACATCAGGTCCCGTGAGGGCCTTGTAGAACCGCCCGTGTAGCTCCTTGCTCTTCCATACCGCCCTGCGGTCCTCGGTGCTTAGTACCACAGGTTTGCGCCAGTTCTCTTTTGCCAAGGAGAGCGGCGTGAAGTTCCGGTCTACTGCCACCACATCACGATGCATCCCGCACTCATTGTTAAGAAAATAGTTTCTAAGATTGTACACCTCGTGGTTGTGGAGGTTTTTGGCATTTAAGAAGCCGCGGCCCCCACACCTCCGCGGGATGTACAATCTCATAACTGATGAGCGCGGGTGTAGCATTCGATGTGTGGTAAGCAGTGTACGGACCCTTCGATCCAGGGCGTCCAGCTCGGTCTGAGTCCACCTTAGTATGCCAAAGGAGTATGTGAGTATGGGCATTACCCAGGCGTTGAAGGCGCGCACTTTGTTGCCTCCTGACAAAAGACTGTTAAGTACTTTTGTGAGCCGGCTGAAAAAGCGCTCCTTCACCGCCTGTCTAATTCCCATATCTTCAATACCCAAAGACTGTGACATACCAAGGTATTTATAGGTTTCTGCTTCCGAGATAGATCTGAACGACATTGTCTCAGAAAGCTGTAAATTTGTTGAATTTACTACTTTCCCCCGCTGCACATGCATAACCGCACACTTATCGACACCAAACTCCATATTGATGGCACTACTGAAAACTTCTGTGGTTCGCAGTAGCTCCATCAAGTCTTGGATATTTGGCGCAAATAATTTGAGATCATCCATGTACAGAAGGTGAGAAATGACTTCACCCTCTCTCCGAAGCCGACAACCTAGTCCTGAATCCTTCAGCAGGGTGCTGAGGGGATTCAGAGCTAGGCAGAACCATAAGGGACTCAGACTGTCACCCTGGAATATGCCTCGCTCGATCCTTATGAAGTCCTGCGGGCCAGAGGGGTCATCTCCACCTCCTGGTTGACGAAGGACTGTGGTCCACTGCCCCATACACGCGCCGAGAAAGGATCTTAAAGCTGCATCAACTTTATACAGCTCCAAGACCCTCCTCAACCATGAATGGGGCACCGAATCATAGGCCTTCTTGTAGTCAATCCAAGCGGCGGAGAGGGCCCCTTTGTTACGTCGGACTTGCTGGCAAATGGTCATATCGATGAGGAGGAGCTCTTTAGTACCACGGGACCCAACCCTACATCCATTTTGAGCAGAGGCCAGAACATTGTTCGCAACAATGTGCGTGTTAATTTTTGCTCTCAAAATGGATGTAAGGAGCTTGTAGAGTGTAGGCAAGCACGTGATGGGTCGATAGTTTTTCGGTTCCGTGGTACTACCGGACTTGTAGAGCAGGAAGGTTACACCTGTTGTTAAGGAAGGAGGCAGGGAACCAAGCTCAAGGGCTTGTTGGAATTGCGCTGCCAATCGCGAGTGGGAGCACCGAAACCATTTTAGCCAGAAGTTGTGCAATCCGTCCGGTCCAGGACTTTTCCAGTTCTGGGCAGGGCGGATGGCACAAGTTACATCATCGGCGCTGATGGCAACTGCCTCCATAGGTTCGATGCTCTCGCACTTACGTTCAACAACGTTCATCCAATCGCCCTCGATGTGTCCGACGGGCACCGACCAGATGTTACGCCAGAAATCAGTCATGGCAGTAGCATCCGGCAGATGCGCGTCGGACAAATGATGATCGGTTCCCTCCCACCTTCGGTATAACTTGCTTTGGTCACTTTGGAAGAGACGGTTTTGTTGAAATCGATCCACACGCTCTCTGTAGCGGCGGATACGGCTTGCCCATGCATAAACTTTCTGCTTCAGAAAGTCAATGCGCTCTGTGAGGTTGGCCATGTAGTCGTAAGGCATGATGCCCGTTCCCGCGAATGCCTGGTTCACAAAGCGCATTACTCGGGGGCGGCTATTGCCCCCCCTGAAGCAGATCAGCTTTGCAATGAGAGTCCTAAACGAGTCGATACGACGCTCGATCCGCACTTGCCATGCGGGGACACCCCCGGCGGTCCTAGGTGCACGGTCAGCGTCCGGAAACTTGACTCGAGCAACACGGCACGCCGCGATGGCCCCGCAGTACATGATCGAGTGCGTATCGTCCAAATCTTTACTGGATCGTATGTACGGCTCCAGTAAAGCGTTTAGGGCTCCCATTAACGCTAGATTGCGTCTATTCATGGGCAAGCGTGGTAACCGTGGCCTAGAATTGGGTGTGGAGCGATATTCCATAATCGTCTCTTCCAAAGTCCTCCTCAGATGCTCATCAGTTGCAGTACTTACACTCTGACTCGCGAAATATTCCTCATCGGCACTGGGATCACCCCGCGGCGCCCCCGGTGCCAGGTCGGGTGTCGGCACCGGATCCGGCGACGTGGCGGGCTGGTCCCGCGCCGAGGTGGAAGCTGCACGAGTCGAGAGAGCCTGCAGGCGAAGCCGATCAAGTGTCGAGTCATCCAAACGTTTAGAACGTAGAATGACCCGCACCTGATCCGCTAGTCGTTGCTCCGATACGGCGATGGCGGGTTCAAGAGCCTGAAACAGAGGCAGAATCCTAGAACGGTACGCGGTTAGTCGGGTTCCCCCCTCTGTAGCCTCGTAGTAGGCGCGCATGCAATTCTCATTCATCGTCTGAGTCCATCGCATGCGTCGCACTACACCACCGGCAGCGGGAGCCGTGGGCGGGGCAGGATGTCCCGCGGGCCCCAAGCGTGCCGGCAGCGGTGGCCGCCCTCGTCGCGCAGGTGGTCGTGGCGGCGGCGGCGGCGGCGGCCCGCTCTCGTCGCTGGATCCGTCTGTGTCGGGCGCCGTAGCGAATTCATCGCCCGACGACGGTGTGGACGGAGAGCTGGACGAGGCGGGCGAAGGTGGAGGTCGTGCGCAGGTGGTCTCCGCTCTGGTACGGCTTCTTGTTTGCATGTGATTTAATTTATTTGCGTATATACGCGTGTCCCCGTTTGTCTTGACATGACATGTCAAAATGGTCCCTTGAAAATTTGTGTAAATTTTCGTCACTTGCACATATTTATTTTAATTGTCCCCATGTCGTCGTAGTTGTTTCGGTAACTGGATGGTTTTTCTCGCCATTTTCAGGCATAACACGCGTATAAAAATAAATGTTTAGCAAATAAATATTACAAACATGCCTGTCAGTGTCAGCGGTTTTGACGTTATTATTATTATTATTATCCACTCAAAAGCTTCATGCCGCTGTGGTTGTGAGCTGTCAATCTTATTTGTATGTAAAATAGGAGTGCTTATCAAATACAAAGCAAGTGAGTGGCTAAACCTAGATATTTTTCTAGCAGGAACGAGAGATTCAGGAAATAAAAACATCCACATAGCTGTTATAAATCTAAAGTATTAGTAGTAAATATGTAGATAAACGAATAAAAAAAATAACGTCCCGTAACTTACAAGAATGCAAATCATATTCAGAAGGTTCATATTTTTTCTTGTATGGTATATTTAGTACTCAACCATACTCATACTCAGTGATAAGCATTACATGCCGATGTTTCATTTTAGTGTACGATTGTGCTTGAAAAATATTTAGGTATGGGGTATACAAAATTGGAATCATATTATAAACTGACAGTAAACATGGTTAGTATAATCCAAGACCGATGTGTAGCCAATGAAGCTCATTGAGTAGTAGTTAGGTATCTACACGTAAATACACGTAAATAAACGGACGAACTCTGAGGCTCAACGAACATCTAGCCGAATTGGAGGTAGAGTTGAATAAGATACGATGGCATATTCTGGGGCTATCTGAAGTCCGAAGAGAGGGGGAAGACACAGTAACCTTGGAATCAGGCCATCTACTCTACTTTCGAGAAGGCGACAGCCTCTCTCAAGGAGGTGTCGGATTCCTCGTCAACAAGGTTCTCATTGACAACATTGTAGAAATCTCCAGTGTGTCGGCAAGGGTAGCGTACCTCGTACTTAAATTGACTGATAGATATTATCTTAAGGTCGTACAGGTATATGCGCCGACCACCACATACTCGGATGATGAGGTGGAAGCTATGTACGAGGACATAGGTAAAGCCCTACACAACACCTCGAAGGCTCACCTTAATGTTGTCATGGGAGACCTCAACGCGAAAGTGGGAGTACGCACGGGCACAGAATCGGTTATAGGACCGCATGGTATTGGTAATAGGAATCAAAGGGGACAGATGCTGGTTAACTTCTTAGAGCGGGAGGGGCTATTCTTGATGAATTCATTTTTCAAGAAGAAGCCTCAGAGAAAGTGGACCTGGCAGAGCCCCGAAAACGTGACTAAAAACGAGATTGACTATATCATGACGGATAAAAGGCGTATATTCAGAGATGTCTCAGTGATAAATAGGTTCAACGCCGGAAGTGATCACCGACTCGTACGAGGCACTCTGAATATGAACTTCAAGCGAGAACGCACCCGTCTGATAAAGTCCACGCTCCGGCCTACCATGTCCCAAGCCATTGCGGGCTCCGCGAGATTCCAACTGGAACTTAAAAACCGTTTCGATGTGTTGGAAACCGAGGGTGATGTTGACGAGGACTTAAGTGGCGTAGTGGAAGCTATGAAAGATGTGGGTAACAGGTTCTGCCAGAATAGGCATGGGGGCAGGAAGTCCGAACTTTCGGAGGAGACTTTGGAGCTCATGAGAGAGAGACGCGAAAATACACAAGCCACGGCGGCAGATCAGCGAGCCCTCACGAGACATATTCGGAAAGCGGTACGGCGGGATCTGCGGGCCTCAAATACACGGCTCATTACGGAGGCAATAGAGCAAAACCGAGGTTCCAAAGTATTCATGAAGCGTCTCGGGAGGAGCCACATGTCTAAACTGACTACCGCCGATGGCCGTCTCGTGTCTTCTAAGCCAGAGATACTCTCGGAGGTGGAAGACTTCTATAGCCAGCTATATGTTTCACAATCTCCGCAACCTGAACCCGCCTCCAGCGATCCCCGAGCTACTCTAGTCCGACACTATACCGACGAACTCCCCGACGTCAGCATTGACGAACTTGAGCTGGCCCTCAAACAACAAAAAAATGGAAAAGCCCCGGGAGAAGACGGGGTTACGACTGAGCTCCTAAGGGCAGGGGGAACTCTTGTTCTTAAGCAGCTGCAGCGCATATTTAACTCCGTTCTCTACGAAGGGAGAACTCCAAGAGCATGGAGCAGGAGCTTGGTAGTTTTATTTTTCAAGAAGGGGGATAAAACCCTTCTCAAGAACTACCGCCCTATATCGCTCCTGAGCCACGTGTACAAGTTGTTCTCGAGGGTCATCACAAATAGGCTGACGCGGCGGTTAGACGACTTCCAACCACCGGAGCAGGCCGGGTTTCGAGGAGGGTTTGGCACCATAGACCACATCCACACAGTGAGGCAGATTATACAGAAGACCCAGGAGTATAATCAGCCTCTGTGTCTAGCTTTCGTGGACTATGAGAAGGCCTTTGACTCTGTCGAGACCTGGTCTGTTTTGGACTCTCTGAAGCGATGCCAAGTTGACTATAGATACATCGAGGTGCTAAAAAGCCTGTATGACGCCGCGACTATGTCCGTCCAAGTACAGAACAGTCAAACAAGATCGATTCCATTACATCGAGGAGTAAGGCAAGGGGATGTTATATCCCCGAAATTATTTACAAATGTATTGGAGGACATCTTCAAGACTTTAAACTGGGAAGGACGGGGCATAAATATAAACGGCGAATACATTTCGCATTTAAGGTTTGCCGATGATATCGTGGTCATGGCGGAATCGCTGCAGGAACTCCAAGAAATGCTGCACAGCCTAAATGTAGCCTCCCAGCGAATTGGCCTCCGGATGAACCTGGACAAGACGAAGGTCATGTTTAATGATCTCGTCATTCCGGAGCCAGTAGTCATCGATGGCACTCCTCTCGAAGTTGTCAAAGAATATGTCTACCTTGGCCAGTTAATGCAGTTGGGTAGATACAACTTTGAAAAGGAAGCTAATAGGAGGATCCAGTTAGGTTGGGCAGCGTTTCGGAAGTTGCAACAGATATTCTCGTCGGATATACCTAAGAGCTGAAAGACGAAAGTTTTTGACCAGTGCGTCCTTCCTGTTATGACGTACGGATCCGAGACGTGGACACTGACTGTGGGGCTAATCCACAAGCTTAAAGTCGCGCAACGTGCTATGGAAAGAGCTATGCTTGGGGTCTCTCTAAAGGACAAAATTCGAAACGAAGTGATCCGCCAGAGAACCAAGGTGACCGACATAGCTCTGAAAGTTAGTAGGTTGAAGTGGCAATGGGCTGGCCGCACCAGCAGCGATACCGCAGAACCGATAACCGCTGGAGCAAGCGTGTTCTGGAGTGGAGACCACGTCTTGGTAAACGTAGCGTGGGACGCCCTCCGGCTAGATGGCGGGATGATTTGCATAAGGGGGCTGGCAGAAACTGGATGCATAAAGCAGCAGACCGAGCTCTGTGGCGTACCTTGGGGGAGGCCTATGTCCAGCAGTGAACTGCAACGGGCTGATGATGATGATGATGATGATTATGATGATGATGACGTAAATACATACGTAGAAATATAGGTAATGTACTTTCCTTCATTTATCTTTAACTATCCGATCAACTGTCTGTATACATTTACGAGCAAAACGTGAAATTTTCTTGTCGGTTTGGCAATAATATGAGGGTAAGCTTAATATCAAATATGTGTCTCGAACGCAGCATCCAAATAGCGCATAATATATATTGTAGAAAGACAACCCTGAATTGAGCGTGCCCATCTATGGTGACCACTTTAGTATAATGAGGAGTCTGGGGAGATGGTCAGTGGCACAAAACCACACTTTATCTGAACTGTGAGATTGTGTCTAGATACTTGGCCCAAGAATTCGTGATTATATGCGTAATCATAATATTTCTCACTTGGATACAGAAATGTTGATCTTAGTCGCTTTGGATTCCGCCCAGTATGCTTACCATGCGCTCCCGCCGCTACTGACGCGGACTTATCTTCTATCCATTCCGCTCGTACTCTCTGCTCCTAACCGGCTCATTCGCACCAATATCTAAGTACGAATGGGAAGGATAGAAAATAAGTCCACGTTAATAACGTGACGGCAGCTCTTGGTACGGCTACAAAACTTGCTTTCGGCTACAGGCGCTAACTCACTACGTGCTTAGGGTTACTCGTAATCCCCTCAATAAACGGACACCATCTACCTATTAGTTAGTTAATAATGTTAATATGCGTTGTCATTACCTTTTATTTTCACAAATGTATTATTTATTAGAAAGAAAAAAAAAATATGAATAAGGGTTGAGGGGGCAGAACTGCGTTATGTCCTTAAAGAGGTGAACCCCACTTATTTCACGATGAAACTGCCATCACTTTACTCTTGGTCCTAATTGAGTGAAACACCACACTGAATTCATAATGAGTCGTTACCACTGCAACTTAAATTCAACTTTCAACTAGCTGTTTAAAACTTTCAGGGCTGCGCCTGACAGACGGACAACTAAATTATGCTAAGTAGGTAATAGCTACGTGATGTCTGAACTTATACTGGGGGGTTTTGTAGGTGAGTTTCTGGGTTAAATGTTATGTGATGTCTGTTTGCAGTTTTGTAGATACCATTAAGTAAATTATGTTACAAAGCAACCTAACGGGAAAGTTGCTCAATAACGAAATTAAATTTTACTTTCTTTAATTAACAGTCGTCATTGAAAATAAGAGTAGCTATAGTTATTTGTTTTACTGGGGAGCAAAGTGATTGTTTAACTCTCGTGCAAATATTGAAACCCGAGCAAGAGAAAGATTCCAGATTTGAACCACGAGCGCAGCGAGAAAATGGAATCTTGAGCGATGCGAGGGTTTTAAGGCACGAGAGTTGAACAAGCTTTGCTGCCGAGTGAAACACAACTTTTTTCACCACACTAAAGCAAGGAAACATGCGAAATAAAACTCAAACATAACAAATTAGAAGGTATTTATTTGCAAGTCCTCAACTCCAAAAAAATAAACAAATCAACAAATAATAAAACAATAACCTCAAATATTTATCTTGGCGTGGCTTAAATTTGCATAGTGAAAAAACTTTCATTTTCCTATTGTTTTTATTTGCCGTATTTTTAGAACTTTTAAAAGCCTTTTACAACAAAATGTGGTATTTAATTTGGATTTTAGCATATTGAATATAATATTATGAAAGGTTCATGTGTATGAATCTGTTTGAAACTATTGACTTTTCGAACGTAGTTCAAACGTCAAAAAGCTTATTGCACTCTCAGGCCGTATAAGTTATTGCTTTAGTCTACCCAGAAGATTAAAAAAAACTACTTTAACCTCTAGAGATTAAAACACAGTTTTGCGCTCTGAAACTGAAGGACAAACAGCGGGTTTACGAGCAGTGTGGTGAAAAATAAATTACGTGGATGATTGAACCGAGTTCAGACATTTATAGTAATTTTAAGAAGTAACGAGTGTTTAATAGCGTGAACTAATATTTAATCATTTAATATTATTAAATATCAAATTTGGTAATATTTTATGCAACCCTTGTTTAAGAGAGGTCAAAAAAGGTGAGTGGCGTGGGTAACAATTTAAGGCGAAGCCGAAAATTGTTATTAAATACGCCACGAGCATATTTTGACTCAGTTAAACAATGTTGCATACAATACTTTTTCTATGACAACACTTATTTACAAATAAAATTGAAAATTTGAGAAATATTCTTAGTCAAACACATTTTTATTAATCATCAAGGTCGGGCGGGAGACGTCAAAATTAAAAAAGAAAGGTCCTCTATGGTTTACGATTCATCAGAAATGACATTTAAAATTAGGTTGGCAGCCATGTATTTCATTACATCTTGTATACCCACACGAGGTGTCTTAAAATCCAAAAACGCACTGCGTATATGCCCAAATGCGTTTATAGAGAATAGACAATATAGACTTATCTTGACATCTGTAAGGTAGGGGCTTAAAGGTGTGTTAATGACAAATAAATGTACGGGAGTAGAAAAAAATACTTAATTAAGTTTGATCCTTGTGCCACGGACTATACGTTCTGAAACATATACAGATATTATACGTGACTCGCATAAACATCTACGCAAATCGAACGCGTACATTCTAGACACGACACGAATATGTGCATAGCCGTGAGGCACAACTATCCACCCGGCATTATTCCAGAACCGATTTCGCTCTAAAACCACGCGAACATACTATTTTAGATGTATACATATTGCCGTCAACGCATGACTGTGCGATTGCGAATTTTGTATCAGTCGGGTAGATATTTGAATTTGTTAAGTCATAGATATCAATTTACTCGCACGTGATATATGTGTACCCCTATAGAACACAAAAAAAAGTAAACAGCAAATATGGCTGACTTTCCATACAATTTTACGTCTTTGATACATATCGTGAAATATTTTACACGTTCGCAGATATATTTTTATACTAATAAATATAAATAATTTTAACTAAAAATCTACGTGAATGTATGGTTTTAGGTTTGTCAACATCGTGTTCTAAAAGCGCGTGATTAAGAAATAATGAAAGTTTTTAGGTTTGTTTTTTTTTTGTTTTCTACTGACGAACAGTATATGTCTTGACAAGCGTTTAGTGCACAACACATAGCCTTCCAGTGCCTTTGGAACAGTCTTCCAGTTAAAATAAGACAATGCCCCAGTAGGTTCTCATTTAAAAAATCCTTAGGTAAATACTTTGCTGGCAAAATGGGAAGTTCTTAGTGTCTCAATTGTAAGTTTCATCTGATATCTTATGTATATGTATGTTTATGTATGTATATGTATTTAAATATGTATTTTATTCCCTTATGTGTGTATAGTATTTGTAATTAGAATATTAAAATTCAAAAGTTATTTCTAATTCTGTTACCCGCTTTTTTCTGTTTCTTGCACCGCCTACATGTTCTCTGCTTTGCCCGAAGGTTGACTGGTAGAGAATGCTTCATAGCATTAAGTCCGCCTTTTGTACATTTTTTCCTTTTGTGCAATAAAGTTTTAAATAAATAAATAATAATTCTTAACCGTAGAATTAATGGCCGAACATTTACCTGGCTATTTGGAATTAGATTAGAACGTACGCCCATTTTTCAATAACGGGAACCTACGGAAATGCCATTCCATTACTTTCTAGTCTTCGCAACCGTTCTAATTCACCGAATCGTGATTAACGAAAGTATTTCTAAGGTCCGGATTACCTTCACGATTCTATCATCAGCATCAAACTTGACTCTTTTATTATTGTAAGTATCTATGCATAAGCCCCTTTCAAATAAAAATATTTAAAAAAGATCATAATTAATTGAGAGTATCCTCAAAGATATTCGGTAACAATCTAAATCGTATGATGACTAGGTACTTTATAAAGTAATCCAAAGCTTGTCGATGTCTTAGCTTAAAATAGCCTCAGGAATTCCAAACAGCCAATTCAACGGTTAAATTCATAATATACCTTTGGGGAATCAACTCCGAACTTATTGTTTAACAAACAGCTGGAGTAAACAAGAGGTTTCCGGAAACGACGCCATCTTAGCACCGCCATTGCATCCGCTGTCCTAAACTACTTCCGTTGACAACTTCCTTCCCACAGCCGTGCTTCGGGAACGCTCATTTCATTACAATAACTTAGGCAGGCGAGATTAACTGCTAAATGTGGCATTGCGTTAAATAGTTTTATTCCTGCGAAATCCATTTCAATAAAGTTTACGTGCAATTTGGGGCAGCACACTGCTAGAAGAATTAATGATAGGTACTATAGGTACATAATTATGATTAACGTTTATTGCATTTTTTATTGGAAATAATTAACTAAGGTGAAAGACTAGTGCGCAACATGTCAAAAGAGAATATTTATTGGAATCACGATATTTTGCTCATATACCTATATAAAATCTACATAAAGTATCGTCATGTATTTTGGGAGAGGAGTTTGTTAGTTTTGTTAAATAGTATTTATTTTATAGGGTGACTACTTTTGCTGGCAGTCCCAATAAATGGCACTTCGGTACAAATTTCAATGTCACATATTGGGACATTGGAAATATTAACACTAATAATAATAAACGTCAGCATGTCTTAACTCTTTCATTGCGGACGAGTGCTACGCGCTACGCTCGTAGCCGATCCCGTGATTTTTCCGCTTAAATGTAGTGAAAATGGAGTTCTCCGCGCTCAAAGTGTTAAAATTATGCAAATAACTTAGATATAATATATACGCTAAATATTTCAACGTTGGGATATGAAGCATTAAAGGTACATACGTTAATCATCGTTTAAATGCCCTAATAATTGATTTTATCTTATCGATGGCAACTCAAGCTATAATGACGAGTATTGGTACAGCGTCGGGTACTAGTACTTTCACCTTAGACGACATTACAACAAAGTTGTAAGGAATAATATTAATCGTCATCATGGCAACAAAGAAAGTAGGATATCGATTCAGATACTTGAACAACCATGTATTTCCAAAGAAACGCTTTGGCCTATTCTGAATCCAAAATCTCACACGCACCGGTAAATTAAAATATTTCTGACTTTTGTACTGACATAATTTGACTAATAGTTAGTCTTATTACAAAGATATATGGTGTAACTTAAGAGTTTTTGTACAATCGACAACACAGCTGTGGGTACAGACAAAGTGCCAGAAATATGTATACACACCTTTATGTCAAGGCAATAAAGTTCTGTTTACATATTTTTGGCACTTTGCCTGTGTTCACAGGTGTGTTGTCGATTGTACCACCAAGTACAAACGGAGCTCCAAGCGGAGCCTTCAAAGATACAAAATCGATTTGTTGTCTTCTTAAACTCGTATGCTATTGGTAATGAAAATATAATTAAAACAGAAAGCCCAGTAGTTTGCACGGTCAAGGGGGGTAATGGCAGGCGCGAGGTCCCGAGGTGCTCATTAATTAGAAGACAGTGCCTACATCCGATAACAGAACACGGCGTCCAGCCAGAGATTGAATGGATAAAAATAATACAAAAGTCACGAAAAGAAAATACTTTAGCTTTATTTGCTTTCTCATGAGCAGATAGCAAAAAAATTAATAAAAAAGGCATTAAATGAGAACAAAATTAATCGTCTTAATTTTGTGTTAAATTCAGTGTTACAACTTTTGGTAGTGAAAAGACGACAAATACACATTTTCTATGAGTGATCAACAATTCGCCCCTATAAGCAAAAGGTTGTTGTACAGAGTACCTATACCATGGAGTTCCACGCGGACGGCGTATCGATGTTTTTTTTTTAGTCCTGATAAGCCTAAATGCAAAAAATCTTCCCCGGAGTATTTTTTTTGTATTTTGACAATCACCCACTACAAAAAGCTAAAAAAAACATCGGTGTTATAACACCTGGTAGGCTTAAATGGGTTAATTTCAACAACACCGCGTACTTTTCACTTATAATTTGTATGACTAACTTTCGCAACACAATGGACGAGATCGTCATTTTTGTTCAGTCCTTAACTATGAAAATTATTTGCATAAGGCAATATAAAAGCAAATATTATGGCAAAGTGCGGTGCCGAAATGGTACGTGAATCAATTTCCTTTATAGGTGCACTACAGGGTTAGATTTTCTTGTCTGACTTTTGCAAAAATATTATCTGTTCTTCACAAACGCGAGTTCTACCTTACGATTTATTATTAAGTATTATGATTTGATTTGAGACAGCTTTGTATTATCCGGATGCCATTTCTGGCTCACAACTCCCAAGAGGTCCCCTGGACGGGAAAGAGTCTGAACGAATATTTCGTGATTTTCTGTAGCAGTCTCTTGAGCAATAAATCTTTCAATTAAAACTACATTCCGTTCAACATCCGAACATCTACCGACCGGTGCATTTAAAAGAAAGTAATTTTCCAGAGTAAACAAGATAATGTAACGAACGAACAAAGAATGCTGCAGTGAAAAAAATAGTAGATACTCTAGTAAATTACATTCGGTATTATTTTTTCATATATCAAATGAAGCCGAAATTGAGAGCACAAAACTCATTTTAATTTACGTTGAGATTCTGTAGTTCTCTTTTAGCTTCGCTGGTTCATTCGCTTTTTTTCATTTAACTTTATAGTAATAGGAGTGTTTGATAATAGGGCCTTTGTTGGATTTGGTTTCTAATTATTTGTTAGATAATGGACTACTAAGTTAAGGTTTATTTTGCGTAATTTAAAGTTTCGATTCTGAAATGAATAGGTACAGAATAAAAAATATTATAGAATGTATTGTTTTTGTTTATGTTTAGGAAATGCCGAGTTTAATCCTGAGTTTAAATCAATATGAGTAGTAATCGTGAAAATTTAAATGAATATAATATGCCATAGCACAGGCCCAAAGTTAGTGGTCGCCAACCCATTCGCCCCCGAGTTAGATAACTGGTAATGCCCGCCGGGACCGAGGGCCCACGGGACTTCTGGCTTCGAGCCGAGTCCGACAGACGTCGACACTATCTAAATGTTCGACGAACCAAAAAGTTACTAACATTAGCAGCGATTCAATGGACTTCGAGGCTTGAGATATCTAATAGAGTATTCGGACAGATTAATCCGATTTAGAACCAAATGTTGTGAGTGTAAGGATTTGCAATTCACTTTCGATTAAAAATGTGCGCTAGTAGTACTTAAGAACTAAAAATTACAGTCGAATTTTAAAGCTCCGTCACATAGGTACTCGTTTGTGAGAACGTAGGTACTTTATGTCTGCAAATACTGAAATAATAATTAGTATAGCTAGCTAGAGAGCACTCTGCAATTCTGCATTCATCAGTACGAGTAGGAGTGCAGTGCATAAAACAAAACGACCTTCGACTGCAAATTGACACCTTCCCTGCCCACATTCATTATTCAAATCGTATTACCTCGTCCGATGCGACTCGGGTCAAACATTTCGCTTAAATCGTGTCACCAATCATGAAAGGCCGTAATTTATGCGAATGTCCATTTCGTAGCTTTGTTGCCTGTCATATTCTGTCTGGAAATAAATAGCAGAGCATTAAATCGTTCATGGCTCTGTAAAAAATACTATTTTATACATGAAACTGCGTTATGGGAAAAGGGAACAGTGGTTAACCACCTCATTATTGTCTGATTATTTCAAGTTGACAGGGTATTGGATTTCATATCATCATAGCATTTCAGAACATTTCAGGAATAGCAAAAATAGCAAAATTACTCATTTTGTGTACAATTTTTATTACCCTATTTTTATAACATCGGTATTCTTAACTACATCTCTATCCTCGTCCTGCCTGTATACTAAATTAGAGCTTTTGAAATTTAAAACTAATGAGTTCGAAAATATAATCGCTTTTCTTTTGTTCTAAACCATCGAATATGTCCTTTATAAATCACATTGGGCAGGACAAGGCTATAGTAATTTGTCTCTGTTATTATCCCAAATTGATATATCTGTTGTACAGTCGCCATCAGATATATCGGGGCAGCCAGGGAGGGTGGTCTCCTGTGGTGGTCACAAATATCTGAGCAGACTATATATTTGATGACTATATGTATATCCGCATTTCTTATACAAATATCTAAATAGTACCTAATACACACAAATCAAACGAGATAATCAAAAATATCAGAGCTTATAGACTTGTAGATATATTATTATATCGTAAGGCCTTGACAACAAAGTCATGCTGCATTTATTATATATATAGCCTTAGTCCACTGCGATAAAAATAATAACTGTGAATAGAAACTAACTAGTTTTTTTTTTGTGGAACAATTGAAATTATTTTATGAAATATTATTAAGGCTTGGTTTATAAAGTGACGACACCGACACACATACATACAATGTGTACCTACTCAACCTACTGGAATAAATTATTGTCCAGTTGTTACATTTATATTGGAAGACATAGAAACATAAAACATAAAAGAACTATCTATATAAGTACATTCTGCTCATGGAAAATAGGTAAGTAAATATCTATGATATGTTTTTCCGATCTGTTGCAGCTGACTACGCCTACGTATTGAGATATTAATAGACATGATAAGGTATTGGCAATAACTTACGTCGTAATTAGATCATACCTCAATCACGACACAAGAGCCGTTAATGAGCTTCGCAGATTGGCCGCAGGATGCGGAAGTCATACATCCCACTCGGGCCACCGCATCCGTTCAAGCCGACATCCGGTCCGTCCTGTATATTTCGAATTTCGAACGTTAACATGTTTGTGGATGGAATCGAGCAACAGTTACCTGTGAATGGTATGCAATTTACGGTTTTCGTCGTGTTACAATTCAGACGAATAGTGGTCATTGTATCGATTGAAATATATTGATTTAGACTTTCACTGTTCAATAAAACAAATACGATAAAATAGCATTGCAATAGGATTTAATAAATGTAAAGATATAACATACTTTATAAATATTCAATTCGTTTTTGGGCTCTTCAACAATAATTTGTTGATTCAATTCAGGAAGTAATTCATATTACAAGTGGACGTAGTTACACAATAACATGACAACCCACATGATTTTGACATTAAAATCTAAACTTTCTGTCAACTGCAAAATTCATCAATTTTTATGTCAAACTCATGTGGGTTGGAACGTTATTGTGTAACTACGTCCAAGTATTACAACTTACGATTAATATACCTTTCACGTACATTGCACTTGTCTACTCGTACACACAGTAGTTTTATCTACCGCAGCGTAGTTGCTTATTTTATTTTACTATAGATACACTTCAAATGCACAAAGTCACTCAAAGGCCAATGGAGAGGGCTATACTGGGAGTCTCTCCGCCAGATCGTCTTAGAAATGAGACCATCCGCAGCAGAACCAAAATAGTCGATATAGCTCTCCGAATTGCTAAACTGAAGTGACAGTAAGCGGGGCACATTGCATGTAGAACCGATGGCCGTTGGGATGGAAGGGTTCTCGAGTGGCGGCCACGTCCCGGAAGGAGCCGCGTGGGGTAAGCCCCCCCATTAGGTGGACTGGAACTGACTTCACTAGGTAAGTACCGTGAAGGCCGCATGCGGGTGGCGCAGGACCGGTCATTGTGGCAATCTTTAGGGGAGGGTTTATGTTCAGCAGTTAATGTCTTTCGGCTAATATGATGATGATGGTGATACACCTCAACAAGAAACCGACAAAAACGCGAATAAGAGTCTACATTTCATTCCTGGAATAGAGCGAGCTCTCGAGATACACTTATTTATTTTAAAAACTCACTCTACCTAGTTATAAGTATCATTAGAATGTTTAGAAATATTATTTCTTTAATAAAATGGGTAGCTCCAAGTGTAGGTACCAATACATTCTATTTGTTATATTAACATGGGTACCTAATATAACAAGCGTTATTTCTTGAATCGTTTAACAAATATATTCCTCTGACAAATGAAAAGGGCCAAGGTAAAAATACGGTACATAAAATTTAAGGACGCTCGTATCATATTACGTATGTCTGGAAAGAAATATGTTATACTGTTTTAATGCAAACAGTCATCATCTATCTGTCTATCTAAGCTATCATCTACATTACTAATAAGGAATCGAAGTTAGAACTTAGGTATGCGATGCTAATAACTTGAAGCTAATTTGGCCTATTCTAATACTACCAAAAAAATAGCAATAGATCTTTTCTGCTGTCTGTACCTCAAGGTAGGTATCTAATTGTAAGAAAATAACGATGTAGGTACCTACGTAAGTAGCGTAGGTATAAAGCTTTATGCTCGAATAAAAATGTTCCAAAATTATAATGAAAGTATTGTAATACATGCTTGGGTAGGCAACAAATTGTATTTAATTTAAGCCTAGTCATGTATAGGAACCAACAAACTTCTCTTATGAAATCAACGAACAATTTAAATTTTCTCGTTTAGGAATTCCCGGCGTCCGCGCCCACTTTAACTAGCTTTTTACATACTTTAAAAGTTATATGGAGTTGGAGTACTGAAACATTAGTTGGCGGATGACAGGCGAATACTATTTCATAACAAATTTACAGACTGCTATTTTATTCGGAATATCCTCGCAATGAACATTATAATATTTTGCATGCCGAAATGTTTAAACGGTATTTTATCGGTCTGAAACAACTTCGTTTGAATATTGTATTTTACATTTTTTTACCCTTTGAATATACAAATGCGGGAATAAAATACACGGGCATTTTTACAGTTAAAGTTTTTCAGGTCATGTTTATGTATGTAGCCATATTGCCTAATCTATATTTAGTCGTCATCAGTTAGGATTTTCCGTTACCCTTTTAGACGTCGGTTTAAACTGTGACAGTGGCACATTAAGATTAATAAATAACGTCCTGTTAAATAAGTCATTGACAATGACATCACTTATAAAGTCAGTAATGAGAATGAGATCCAATTTTGTTTTTTCTCAGGATGTCCCTGAGAATCGTTACAATACATGGTCAGCTTCAGGGTTGGTTTTCGATTGGATGGTTTCAATGGTTTTTTGGCATTTTTATTGTCTGTATCTTAAACACATTTTCTACGCGATTCCACTACGAAGCACGGATTCAAATGTGAACGGAATTATGACTAGTTGTTAAGGGTAGTTAATTCGATGTCAGTTTTGTACCGATAAATGATTTTATCGTGTTTAAAATTTTACGTAATCGGATGCGAAACGACTAAAATTGTAGGGTTTTAATTGTCGTCACAAAACCCCGGGGTACGTTTTTAATATTTTACAAATCTATTAATTGGAGCTTTTTTTTTGATCTGACCCATTTATTTACGATGTAGCTTTTAGAATCAGGTACCTACCGACATAATATGTATGGATGACGTAGGTATCTGATGTAAATCTTGTACTGCATAGTGATAAAGACTAGGATACCTGCCAATCGAGGAAGATTTTTATTATTAAAAACTCTATTTAGAAAGTTCTGTTAAAGCAGTATCCATTAAGGAGGATGGCGAAGCGAATCCGGCAGCAGTTGGTATAATTAATCAGCCGTCAGTAAGAAACAGTTTCAAGTTGATTGGTTCATAAATATTGTTCATTAAATAGAAACGCTTCGGATATACAACATACAGCCTTGGGATGAGAGAGTGTTAAATAATAATGCGCTAATGTGTTATTAATAATAAAGATTTGAGATTAAATGAAAGATTGGCAAGATATGAGGTATTGCAATTTTAAAATTATAACTAACGTGAGACTCAAACATATTTCAATATTAATCAAACGGGTTACTCACGTAATTTAAGTCGATAATGGCTCGACAAGTGACTTTGACTTTTGACTTTGGATCGAAACATGTCGAAAAATTATCGACTCAAATTACGTGAGTAACGTAAATATGTAAGGTATTGGATTAAGCCTTTATTTCTTTGTCCTAAAAATATATCCACTTAGTAAGGAAGGTGGTAGTACCCTTAAAGACAATTTCGTTTATTTCAAAAATAACAGTTAGTTACCCTTTTTAACAGAGTTTAAATGTAACATACCTAACCAAAAATCATAATTGTTTATTTTATTGTATGCCATTCTTTTTTATATTTCAGTTTTATATTAACCCTTAATTCTATAGAAATAAGCCATTGTTGTGTGTTCAAGCTTCCTTGGGAAACAATAATCTTAATAATTCTGGTTCGAGAAAAATACGAAGAGTGGGTTAAAGACCGTGTCCCGCATTTTGGGGTAGGTACAGTCGAAGACAAAATAAGGGGTATACAAAAACGTTCAAAAATATGTCCCAGTGCACTCTAATTCTGTGTAATAAGAACGTCGTAACATATTTATGAACGGATTCTTTCGATACTTATTTTTGCACTTGACTGTACATCTTTAAATATTATATTGATGTATTCAGCGATTATTATTTTATATTATAATAAAAGCCAAGTCAAAGAAAATAATATCCTTAAGCCGCCCCATATTGCATATCGTGTGCTTGACGTTAGATAGGTCGGATTATCTTATCCACCCGTCTTGTGGATGCATGCATAAATGGGCTTTTGTGCATAAGATTAAATTTAAAAATTATTTATATTTTTTGCTTACAATGATTACAATACGCGATTAACTCTTCATAAATTTTCATATCATACATGTACCTACACAAAATTTATAGGTATGATATGTAATAAGTACTATGCGTAGGTATTATTTCACCATTTTAAAAATGTGACTGTTTATATATCCCGTTTACACGCGGCCACAATGTGTGTGTAAATAGGACACAAATAGTTAAAAATCCGAAATAAATCAAAAAAGTTGCTAATTGATATACAAAATAGAACAATACCTACGTTTTTAAACGGTTTTTATTAACTTCACCGCGTATCAACTGTCGTCGATGCTTCAAATCTTGTGATCGATTTTTCGACCACTTCTACTGCACCGAAATCAATAAAAGTTGGAACTCTTATCAAGTCCCCATGACAATGCAATATTATAATATTTGTATCCTTGTATCCTCAAAGCCTGATGCTGCAGACGTACTGCTTACCTTAACCGAGAGTGTTAGACACGTTTGGCATAATCAAATACTAAAAGCCTGATCTTGACTTCCAAGTTCCAACTCCTCCATCCTGATGTTGCAGTACTGCCTACAATAACCGCTTTCCGGTTTATCTTTTATCGATATCTTGATTTTAAAGAAGTTCTTTAGATATTAAGTAGAAACATGCGAATTTAATACTAACATCCAACTCCTCAAATCTGATACTCCAGTGTTACTGCCTGCCACAACCGCTAGGTTTAGCGATACTTACGTAGATTTTGAAGTACTGCTTTAGATATTTAGTAGAAACATACGGATTTCATTATCATCATCAGCTGATAGAGTGACAGCGTGAGTGGTTCGCGTAAGGCGGGCCGTCGGGCCTGCGGCCCTCCGACTGATAAGAGTGACAGCGTGAGTGGTTCGCGTAGGGCGAGCCGTCGGGCCTACGGCCCTCCAGCTGATAGAGTGACAGCTTGAGTGGGTCGCGTAGGGCGGGCCATCGGGCCTGCGGCCCTCCAACTGATAGACTCACAGCGTGAGTGGTTCGCGTAGGGCAGGCCGTCGGGCCTGCGGCCCTCCAGCTGATAGAGTGACAGCGTAAGTGGTTCGCGTAGGGCGAGCCGTCGGGCCTACGCCCTCCAGCTGATAGAGTGACAGCGTGAGTGGTTCGCGTAAGGCGGGCCGTCGGGCCTGCGGCCCTCCAACTGATACAGTGACAGCGTGAGTGGTTCGCGTAGGGCGAGCCGTCGGGCCTACGGCCCTCCAGCTGATAGAGTGACAGCTTGAGTGGGTCGCGTAGGGTGGGCCATCGGTCGGGCCTGCGGCCCTCCAGCTGATAGAGTGACAGCGTAAGTGGTTTGTGTAGGTCGAGCCGTCGGGCCTACGGCCCTCGAGCTGATAGAGTGACAGCGTGAGTGGTTCGCGTAAGGCGGGCCGTCGGGCCTGCGGCCCTCCAACTGATAGAGTGACAGCGTGAGTGGTTCGCGTAGGGCGAGCCGTCGGGCCTACGGCCCTCCAGCTGATAGAGTGACAGCGTAAGTGGTTCGCGTAGGGCGAGCCGTCGGGCCTACGGCCCTCCAGCTGATAGAGTGACAGCGTGAGTGATTCGCGTAAGGCGGGCCGTCGGGCCTGCGGCCCTCCAACTTATAGAGTGACAGCGTGAGTGATTCGCGTAGGGCGAGCCGTCGAGCCTACGGCCCTCCAGCTGATAGAGTGACAGCTTGAGTGGTTCGCGTAGGGCGAGCCGTCGGGCCTGCGGCCCTCCAGCTGATAGAGTGACAGCTTGAGTGGGTTGCGTAGGGCGGGCCATCGGGCCTGTGGCCCGCCAGCTGATAGAGTGACAGCGTGAGTGATTCGCGTAGGGCGAGCCGTCGGGCCTGCGGCCCTCCAGCTGATAGAGTGACAGCGTGAGTGGTTCGCGTAGGGCGAGACATTTTTTTAGTGTCGGATTTCTAGAAATATCTATTCAGCAAGGATTCCCCTCTCGTTACACATAGAATAAGCGCGACACTGTCGCGCTGTCGCGGCGACAGTTACCTGCTACAAGTAGTTATAATTGTATTGCATATTACAAACAATATCTTTGATCTAGAATAAGTAGGTATAGTATCGGAAATTAACTTTACAATTGCACTAAAAACTTGAAAATAAAATATGAAAAAAAGTTTTAAGTTAAACGGTTTTTATTGCAGCAAAAACTAGAAAATAAAAATTAGTTGTAACTAACCGTAGATGCTACTTTCTGTAGATTAGTCACGTGAAACTATTATCACTGTAGTCTTCTCAAGTTGGATGCTGAAAGCCACGTTTAGCCTCTATATCAGTGGATTAAGCGTTACCTAATCGGAAACTTTTACCAAACTAAAATAAAAAAAATTTAAAATATGTGTTTAAATGGTGTTTTTTTTTTGTTAAAATCCAGACTTTGCCAATTGACGAATAAAAGCGAACTCATATTTAAATTATATTCAAAACTCATAAACCGCACTCGTTTTCTTACTTAAAAATTTATTGTAAGTAAAGCAAACAAAATACAATTATGTCAACGTGAATTAAAGTGTTGTCATAGTTTTAATTGAAAGGATACGTTTTAAAAGAATTACGCCTCCTGAACCCGCCTAGTAGTTCTTAGACGCAGACAAATTACTTGGATATAGGTGCCTAACACGAGAATGATTTATGAACAGAGAACAAACACCTGTTTGGATTTGTTTCTTTCCCTTTTTAAATAAAAGATTTAAAAATTGTATAGCAATAAACAATTGTAATAAAGAAAGCTGGATTCATGGAAATCTTATTTCATTAAAACAGTCATTATTTTATAGTTTTTGGTAACTTTTTACATTAAAATAAACCGTTTCTTTGAACTTTTTTACGATTTCGTAGAAATGGCAAAAACAGCTATTTAAGAAGCTCCTCATTTATAATAATAATGAAATATGTAACGTGTGTAGAATGGAATAATTACAAATTGAGATACACGAGAGTTTTGCACAATGAAGGAAATTGTGATGTACGTATTGGTTGGGACTTTGTTACAGTGACAATCAATATGAAAGTTGTTAGAAACCTCATAATGTTTTCACTATACCTACGGATTTCAGATACAATTTCCTTGATCAAAAATACGATACAAACTTCAATATTTTATAAAGCTTATATATGTATAATGACTTAGTAAATATTATGGCAATCAAACCACCTTAAGCTACTTATTAAACTTACCTACTTAATTGATAATAACTATTTAAAACCGGCCAGTAGCGCACAGGATTTCAATGTAAGCTCATATGAGTGAATAAATAAACTAAAATTGCAATGACGACACAACTATAGCGTAAAGGTTCGTTTTTTGCCATTTCAACCTTAACAGGAAATGTTAAACCAAAATAAAAAAACAATTTATTTTCCACACCATAAATAAATATCAATATTTAGGTATTGTTTAATTATGAAACATCCGTTTTCCACCACCCAATTCTCGTACATATCCGAAACGTTTTTTAAATTCTGTATATCGTTATTATCCTTTGGCTGCCACAAAAGGCTTATAAATACTTGTTCGTAAATGTAATGTCTGTGTTAAATTGGTTTATCTGGCGAACTTTTAGGCTAAACGGGATTTTCGAGTGGCCATTCAATTTTCCGTTAACATGCGCTTGACATTCCGTATATGAAAAAGGCTGACTGTTATTCTCAAAGTGTGCTTTCACAGCATCGCAGTAGATATTTACATCAGGATATCGGCTAAACGGACGAGCACGTCAGTTTTATCTTTTTACAAAGCTCATCAAACTTCTTAAGATCAAGTCAGCAAAGCGAAATGTGTGTTTTCCTTTCCCGGGTACGAATGTTCACAACGGAAATGCATGTATCCCGATGTATCACTTATTCAACTTTATGTTCAGTTAAAACTTCGAATAAGTGTTTTTCTTAGTATTTGCCAGACGTTATTCTCTTTACTGGTTGTTTTCTGAATCCCTAAGATTTTAAAGGTTAAACAACTCTTTTTTATAAATGACATAAAGAAAAACATAAAAATAGTTAGCTACAAGCATCAGTCGTGAATTAATGATGTCAAAAAATTGTTCAGTTAATGAAAAACGAAGTGGATCGTTTGAAACCTAACAAGCAGACAGCCACAGGTTATACGAGAGCTAAATCTAAAATAAAAATAAATGTATAAAAACGAGTCAAATGTTTGAGAACCCCAGGTCTAGCATAATACGCCCTCGTCCCACAATGGCGGTCCCAAACTTGTCAAAAGTTTGCGGCGCCCAACACCAGTGACATACGTGACTCCGCGAACAAATGTCTGCTAGTTCACGTCAACTAACCCTTTTAGCTTTAGTTTTATTAATGAACACTACTTATTACTTCAATCGCTTTCCGTAAATTATAATTTATAGTCATGCAAATGTTTTTACGGTGCCAATTAAACGATATTAAAAGCTATTTACTCGGATTGTGTGAAAAGGTACACAATTTTTTTCAGAAATGTAATTTTCATTAGATGTTTAATTTTCAAAAATCCCCACTTTTTTATGAACGCGTTCTATGTTGAGATGAAGCTTCAAGCTATAACTAGCAATGTACCGAAGAGAAGTATCATAAGTTGCATAACTTCTATCTAGAATGTTCTCTGCAATTTAAATTTTACAAGCAATGTAATAATGCCAAAACTTTTCTATATACGTACCTTTTAAGTTATATGTCATGCCTTGTTCACTCAATTGTGAAATACAATATTCTGCATAGCACTTTTTTATAAGTTCTCGTGGAAACATTCTCATGAGAACTAACTCTTAAATTCTCATGAAAATTCACGGAAATTTTGGAATATATTCCCGCAATTTTGAGAAAGTTCTGTAACTTGTACATTGCTAGCCATAACACACATCAGTAGGTTTATGGCCATGCTTAATCGTTTATCGTCGTTGCCTTCACGTTCTAAAAAGTATGCAAGAGCGAAGGTGACGAGTAGCACGATAAACGACAAACGCGCGACATCATAAGCCACCGTATTGCCCTTTATAATGCACATCATTTATATATATGTTTTTTTCTTCGATATTCAAATATTGAAGAAAAAAACATATGAATGTTTTATGGGTTGGCCGTGTGATGACAGCAGGAAGAATACATTTGTCACCACCCCAACTCTTCCCGCTGGTATAGTAATAGTCGATCAAGGAATTTAAGCGTCACTGACAATTCCTTGATAGAAGATTGATGATGGGCAGCAACGTCATCATAGTGGACACATTACTGCGATCGCCAATCCGTTTGCCCAGCGTAACCTCCTAATGCGTCACATAGTTAATAGGAGAGGCCTACGTCCAGCAGTGGACTGAGATAGGCTGATGATGAGATGTTTTATAGGTAGGTACTACTACTAAGCACGAGTACATGTATGTACAAGGTCCTTTAGTTAAGTTTATCACCTGTACTACAAACATACCTACCTATTGCTCCTAAAGCTGAGTGCCTGGCTCCCGCTAATCCACTCTGTTGACGGCAAACGATCCGTAATCCTGTATTTCCACCTTAAGCTGGCAACATTGCAAATCTTCATCCCTCTTAGGTGGCAACGCACATTTGATGTATCAGAACAACTGTATGTATATACGACCATAAGCTAAATATTATTAGTTACATCCACGATCCATCAATGCTGTTAATAAATTTAATAACGTACAAATACGGCAATTTCAAAGTAAATAATAATTATAGAATTCATTAATTGGCTTTTACAGATATTTTCATGTATTATAGGCAAAACTAGCACCTTGGTTACGGGGACTGTTAAGTATATTTTTTGATAAAAAAAACTTTAGATACCAGGGGAGCCCCCGATCTATTTAGGATCAGCTTAGGACCTAAACTGAATCGCGATCTGTCAGATAGATACATAGATAACTGTCATGACAAGCAGAACCTAATCTGAATTGCATTAAGAGATCATGGTTAGTTCCCCTGATATCAGTTGCATAACTACAATTAGTTCACAAAATGGGTAGGTAGGTATGCACTTTTCCAGTTCAACATTGTACTGCAATACAAGAAGAATCGAGTTCCGACATCAAAAACAAAAGAGTATCCGTTAAGATTGAGCTTGTTGGAGCAAAGTAGAGGTACACTTGGAACTGCGAACTCTTAACTCAATCGAAACTAGTCAAATGTTTGAAACAACTCGGCGCGCCGTGGCAGGCGTTTTAAGTTCGTGTTTATTTGTTCGGTGGGCACGATCGATCCTGAGTCGAGTTCTAGGCTGACCAGTGTAAGGCTCTGACTTCTGCGAACAGCCTTTTTAAGAAACTTACCAAGTGGAATTTGGTTACATGTCACGGCACGTCATGTCTGTCCTAGAGTAGCGATTTTCATTTCGTTTTCTCTTTCGCTCTTACATCATCAGAAGGTGACCGCTATTAGCGGAAAAAAAGATGAAAATGGAAGTATTCTGCTGAAGTAATCGGTAGTCCATCTTATCTGCAGGACTTAGTTTTATCATCATTCCGATAATCGTCTGTCATCGCTTAAATATGATTTCGCTCGTATAAATACCAGTGAAAAGCAATAAATGCTAAATGTGAAACCATCATAAATCTTACTTGTTTGCTGAAGCGTCTCGAATCGCCCTCTCCGTGAATGGCACCCAAGTTCGCCCATCGCTGTCGGACAACACGAAATGTACATTACATTTGCATTGCGCTAATCTTCTTATTGCGTTTTAATAGATCTAGCAGTTGAAAAAACAACGCAGCCAACAAAGTTCGTTACGTGGTCTACAAAATCGAGCTAACGAACGAACGGCCGAAATAACGAGTCTAATTTTGTTAATGTTGGGTGTTTTATTTGCTAAAAAACACATTTTAAGGTAAGTATATCCATTCGTTAACTGAAGAAATACGGGTCTCTATTGGTTCCCATAAAGTTTGAAGTTTGATTTTTGAAGCGAATAACGTTGTAGGTCCGAATTTTTTTTAGTCATATTGTCATAAGTCATAAAAATGTATATTATAAATCGGTGGTCAGTTTTATGTAGGTTATAATTATTGTTAGTCATAAAAGTCGATGCCCATAACTTTTAAAATCCATACAGCATCATTTCCAGAATTTTAAAAGCAATAACCTTCCATATTATAACTGTTACAAAGTCTATATTCGCAAGTTGTAATTATTTGTTGTGGCGTGATTATGTCAATGTAATGATGTTGCTAGAAATATTTAGTAACTTGGTAATAAACTTAGTTAGTAAGTAAATAGTAAGAGTATTATGTTAAAAGTCGGTCCTGGCACATCGCCGGCCGCTGCCGCGCCACGCTCGCTTCGCTCGCTCGGCTCGCGCGCTGTAGGGTCACAGTTCAACCTAACACTCCTCCTCGCTTCGCTCGTCGTCGTACCTACACTGACCTGCCTTAGAGTCGAGTAGGTAAGGAAGTTTCCTAAGTTTAGTCCATAAATTTCTTAATTTAAATTAAGGAAAGTTATAAATTTCGTACTTAATATTAAATTTTTTCGATGAAATTCGGTTAGTTATTAAAACAATATGAGTAGGTAAGAACCATTAGTAGGTTCAAATGTATGACTTAAAATATTTCTAAAAAATGATAGATAGACCTTTAAATGTTATAGTCAGCAATTTTATACCTTTTGTAATTAGAGTATGTAATGTTATAGGTTAGTAATGTTAAATCTATCAATCGTTATACTTAACAAAAATTATGATATGACCATTGATGCTTATATCAGTAAATTATATAGATATCATTATCAATTTCTGACTAACGAAATTCGGATTAACAAATATATGGGAAAGAAAGGGATCCCAAGAAATACACATTCAAGATATACCTATGATATCTACATGCATTTTCATGAGCGGTATTCCACCTGTAAACAAATTTTAGTCAGAATGAATACTTAGTACAAGCACTTAGAATTATTTCTGAAATCGCCAGATTATTTTTAAACAGACTGTATTTGATCAATAAGTGGAATAAGATTTCAAAACACGGTCAAGAAATTGACCAAGTCGCTACAATTGTAATGTTTTTTTCGCATTACGTTATTGTTACCTATTGTATTACGTTAGTATGTATTCGTTTTACTTTATTAATTATTAGACGGTCAAAATAAGCAAAGTTGATGGATCTGCAATATTTAATTAAAACCTATATTAAACCTATGTATAAACGCAACTATGACAATAGGTGAATAACATCTTATTCTATCTTCATTAAGTTGTTTACCCCAAGTATCAACTTCACGATACTTGATCAATTAATCACAGAGCGAATTTATTCATACTCATTGTGCTAAGTTTGCTTGGGGCAGTCTAGTGGCTATCCTCCAGTTGTTTAATAAGAATGAATACAATGCCATTGCCAGTAAAGGTTTCGAATTTCTGGCAACATTTTAGAGCGTCGAGCGCTTTATTATTTTTTTTTATGCTATATGTGGCAAATGAACAGACGAATCGCCTGATGGAAAGCGATTAACGTCGCCCATGGACACCCGCAACACCAGAGGCGTCGCAAATGCGTTGCCGGCCTTTAAGGTGGGAGTACGCTCCTTTCTTGAAGGTTTGAAGGTCGTATCGGTCCGGAAACACCGCTTGTGACAGTTCGTTCCAAAGTTTAGCTGTGCGAGGCAGGAAGTTACAAACAACAAGGATTATGAGAACGAAATCAAGTAACTGCATAATTATGACATTTCTATACCTATTGAAATGACATAGAAAGAAAATTAATTTACGGAAATTAGTATTTATTCAGTTGCTTATTTACGCGACCAATTAAAATCAATTTAGGGACCAATGCAAAAATGTTTCACAGCTTCAAAATACCGTCGTAAAAATTTACACAGCCGCATGACTTAGAAGGTAGAGATCCCATCAACCGATAAAATTGATATTGAATTTTTTTAAAGATTACTGATCACCCTTTTGTAGAGCCGCGTTCATACGTGAAATTGCTCTTTGAACCAAAACGATTCTTATACGATAGCAATATAATGGCAAATGGTAATTTGGAATACCTACGTGAATTTGGAATATTAAAAGATTTTAGAATACAATCGTCACCACCCCACGTCTTCCCGTGGGTGTCCTAAGAGTCGACCAAGGGATTGAAGTGTCAATGAATATTCCGTTATTCATTGATGATGGCCAGCACCACCGTCATTCACAGTGGACACATTACTGCGATCGCCAACCCGCTTGTCCAGCGTGTCTATTACGGACATTTACCTCGTAATGCGTCGCTACGCAGAATTAATAGGAGAGGCCTACGTCCAGCAGTGGACTGAGAGAGGCTGATGAGGAATTTAAAATATTAGAATTGGTAAAGGCCAATATGTTTGAATACATGGGATACATAATGAGGCAAATACATAGACATACCTATCCTTTCCAGGCCAACTAATGGGGCGGGGTTGAGGAAGATAAACCTTACAATGAAGCCATGAGAACGACAGTTGTAGTTCTTTATTCTCATTTATTACCAGCTTACAAATGTATTTATTTACAGATAGAATTAAAAATACATAATAGTAGAGGCGCCGCTGGACCACAATGTACAGTCAAAGACAAAATAAGGTGTACACAAAAATGTTCAAAAATATGTCCCAGTGCACTCTAATTTTGTGTAATAAGAACGTCGTAACATATTTATGAGCGGATTCTTTCGATAGTTATTTTTGCACTTGACTGTATCAAAATAGTGCGCGTGCGCTTCGAATAGCTCTCTCTGGTAGAAATTTCAAAGCTTGTAAGCCAAAAATTTTTCCCGTTTACGTAATACCTTGAAGAAAAGCTTAGTAGATTGTTTAATCTTCACTCAACTAAAGTGAAACTTTAAATCATAAGTAATTTTGTCCTAAAACTTGCTAGTACATTTGAAGCCAACATAGTTTTACTCGTTCACAAAAAGACACATCTGGGACCGCATAGCTCCGAAACTTTACAACATTCGTAAATGAAATAAGTACTTCCCTGTCCAAATTCACTTCGTTTGCGACATTACCCGACATAAACTTATTTACAGAGGTCCAATTTAAGTATACCTATGTAAGGAGTTATGTGGGGTTGTATGTGTTATATATTTTAAGTCAATTAGCCGTCAATAAGCTGTCTAAAACGATAGGTACCTAAGATTTAATCTCACGAAAAAAGTGAAAAAAGAAACCTGAAAAATCTACAAAAGGAAAAAAAATCACAGTTATTAAGCTTTACGCCGCCTTTTGTACCTACACTAAGGTTTTATTTTCTGCAATATTTATTTTGTGTAGTAGTATAATGTAGATATACTATAAACAGTAACAACACTGATAACCGAAACTAGGAAACCACACTCACTTAGACATCACTAGTAATCACTTTTCTAGCCATCTGCGGTCAATTATAATCTATACCTAAGCCCCTTTTAGGTTAGAAATACTATCTCACTTACTGAATACTACTATACATTTTTATAATACATATACCTACGGTAATCTCTAGAGAAATCAAAGAAGTGTTGGGCGTACAAGTAATATCTTTATGATTGATGTTGGAATATGGACAAGGTCATAAATCGTTTACCGCTATCAAACCACAAGAAAAACCTTCTCATAATAAGATTTGCTTGAGTTTCACTGTTCTACTTTATGAATATTGTATTGCAATAAGTATACTATTTTTATTGTAACACAAGTTAAATGAAAAACATGTTTCCAAACCGTTACAATTATGTAGGTACCTAGCTGTTTCGCTCATCTAACTTGACTTTACCGATCCCATTTATCGAGGGACATTAAAACTTTTGTTTTTCAGATATTTTCTTCTAAAATGGATAAACGGGTTTTTTTTCTCTTTTGTGGTTCGTAAAACGGATTAGCGTGGGAAGCGAAGCGCTAAAGTAGCGACATCGTAAGAAGTCGTTTTTGACAGCTCACAATAGTGTTGTGAAACGCTCGATTTTACCGTCGTAAAATTTTCAGTCAAGTGCGAAAGGGCGTTAGATCTGGTACTTGCCATTGAAAAAGTTTAATTAAAAAAGTGTTAGGTAATCCGAATTAAAAAAGTGTTTGGTAATCTTACTTAGAATCATTAGCAGGCAGCGAAACTTTGGAGCCGGTGACGTCATAATGACGTAAAGTCGCATTTAGGTAAGATATTTTATAGGACGGATAGGACGTGACCTCTATAAGCAAAATTCATAGCAAACCACTCCCAACCCACGTTGGCAAACTTGCGTGCTGCTAGCTCAGAGTGCAATGTAGATATGCCAAATAGAGAAATGCCGTAAATACAGTATATAAACTCACTAAAACCATTTATTAAAATCAGAGCACATCTAGGTGATAAATAACTTAGTGGTATATAAATTATTATTCTACGAAAAATAAAATTATACGTGATTTTATAATTGAATTTGTAATTATTATGTGCTTACTATTATTTTAACATAATTTTAATTTTTTATTTATTTTTATGATGTAACTAGTAAGTGATTTGGTGTTAATACTAGCTTATGTGAATAAATACATTGAATTGAATAACAATTATGACATTTATCTGGTTGTCAAGTTCCACACAGTCTGTAAAGCCGCGTATCCACCGGGCACACGGGCTCGCGAGGACCTGTCGAAAACATGACAAACTTTTAGAAAATATGTGCGTACCTACTATTATAGCAATTATTCGTACCTCCATAAAAAAAGGTTTACTTATTTATTTCGATTGACGTATCGGTAAATTGCAGCAACAGCAGTAACATCACTATTCCGTTCAGGCAACAATGAAGTTTGACATTTGCTCCATTATACCAACTGTCAAATTTTTACAGAACTTCATGTGCAAACAAACGTCAAAAACGACTTCTTACGATGCCTCTACTGTAGGTTCACTAAACACCAAACAATAGTGAAATAACAATCCTTTTTTTTATAAAAAACGGTCAACCTTTCTACCCTTTGATCGCGTCCAAGCTCTGGCTTCAAAACCCATTTTACGTGCCTATTGCCCGTGTACAGTCAAGGGCACAAATATACACCATGTTTTTATTGATTTCCGTTAAATTAAAGGGAAGCTTGTTTAGGTCCAAAATCATCTATTTCTCTAAGAAACTAGTGTCTTAACTCTTACTGTTATTAAGTTATTAAAAAAATAAGTTTAATGAATGATTGGACAAGTGTATTGCAACCTTTATTACATCCTCATCATCATAAATTTAAGAGCTGCGCTCTTGTCGGTGGAGCAGCTTCCATGATTCCCTGTCCAAAGCCTTTTCTTTAAGATCCTGATACGACACGACTTCCACTTTCTCTTTCAGTTGGTCCATGTATGCTAATCTTGGCCTGCCACTCTTCCTTCTGCCTTCTACTTTTCCCTCTATGATGGTCTTGATGAAATCGTCGTGTCGCAACAAGTGGCCTAACATCTTCCCTCTTCTATTCACAATGGTATTCAATAGGCATCTCCGTTCTTGAACTAGGTTTAAAACCTCTTCATTCGTTTTTTTCTCCATCCAGCCGACCTTCGCCATACGCCGCCAACACCACATTTCGAATGCCTCAAGGCGTTTCCTATCCCGTTGCAGCATCGTCCATGTTTCGCACCCGTATAACGCAATACTCCAGATGTAGACTTTAATCAATTTTTTCCTTATATTGCCTGAAATTCTGGCTTTGAATAGAAATTTCTTTTCGTTAAAAGCTTTCTTTGCCATAGCTATTCTGGCTGTAATGTCTTGTGAACATCTGGAGCTGTCAGTTATTATGCTACCTAAGTATTTGAATTTTGAAACTTTTTCTATTGCGTTGTTGTTTAATATTATAGGTACATAATTAAGAGATGGTTTTTTCGAGGTAACTACTGGTACTGCTAATTACATCCTAATGTTACTTATTTTGACATGAGCCGTCAGCAGCCGTCAGTCGCCGGAGATCTTATTTTTAAGGTTCTCTCACACTTACGATTACAATTATTATGTATGAATTTCGCGAAGATTCGAAGTATCAACCTAGGATTTTCGCGAAGATTCGAAGTATCAAATCATCCTACGACATATATACAATTTTAAAGCGTGTGTTCCAGACATAAGTATACCTGTTTTTTCTCTTGACTGTACCGGTATAAAATTTGCAAATGTAAAAAAGAACGGCCAAATTCGCGTCAGTAAAATTTTTTGCTCTTTCACCGCTCGCTGATGACGCGACTTGCGCGTATCTCTGTGAATTATGTCGACCGTAAATATTTTGAATACATCCTGTATTCCTGCGGCAGTGTTGACTGGAAACAATTGATCACTGCACTGTGTTTAACGTTTCATTTTTTATAAAATTCAATTTGCATGTATTTCATTTTAACAGTTTTAGTTTTAGTAATTTTCTGTATGTATAGACTCATGTTCATCTTTTTATACTGTTTTCTGTGTAATGGCAAGTTGAATGGAAAACAAGCAGTGTATGTATAAGTAAAAAGTTACGTCCACTTATATGCAAAAAAATGTTACAAGAGTTACCGAGGATGTTGATGTCGTTGTAGTTACACTGAGAATTAAAGTACCATTAACCAAAAGTATGGTCGGCTACTTCAACTCTATTCTGTGATAATACAATTAAAAATTACTAGTGGTATATTTCGGCTGACTGTACAAGTGTACATACCATATATACCTACTCATATACAGTCATACGTCTACACTGTATGCAGCTCCAAAAAAGAGACTAATAAGTGTTTTTACGTAACGAACCTAATCACTTAACATTAAACGACTAAAACGTTCTAAACTCCTCTGATTTGTGAACTCGCAACTTCATGAAAAAGCATAGTGTCGACCGCAGACAATTACCTTCAGGGCAAGAACAATTTCCTTTGTCAAGCTCAAACAGTCAACAGAGATGTGATTTCACGCTCAGTTAAGTGCAGACTCACCCTGTATATTCTGGGAAGAGACGAGTAGATATTAAAAGCTAATACTGAAAAGCTGATGTTTCTCTTATGAGGTTATTTTTCTAGGATAAATAAAAACAGCTTTGATTAGGCCAGGATAACACCTGTGAGTTCTTACGTAACTTGTATAGGGACGGAGCTATGCTAAGAAATGAGAGGTAAATATTACTATCTCATTCCTTAGTATAACTCCGTCCCTACAACTTACGTAAAAACTTACAGGTGTCATTCCAGCCTAATGTAGGTACATAAGTCCGTCAGTTATTTAAACATGGGCACTGCTTCATTATTTTGGCAATCTAACAAAACATATCAATGATAAAGTGTGTCAACATTCAGGATTAGAGTCTTAAAAAATATACAAAAAGTGGGTCGAAGATTAGTTATGTTAATTGTGACGAACATTGTCAATTTAAGGGTTAAAATTCCTGCGTCACACCATGCAATTTTTTCTCGGGAAACGTGGAAGTTTAAAGGCCTCATACCTATGTACCTGCATCTACCTACATCTTTGCAAAAGCTGACAAAATAAAGGATACCTTATATTGTCCGTTATAATAAAATACTCTTTGACAAGCTATTCAGGGAAGCCCGAGTGGTTGGTTACACTTGGTATCAATCTAGATTTGGAGGCACCCCCAGGGCATCAGCATCATGCAACCGTGGACTATGGTCGTTACCGGTCTCAAGAACAACGGAAACGTTGAGGCTGACGAGGGTGGCTAAAATCATGAATAGGTATGCAATAATTCGTAAGCCAGGAATAAGGGATTCAATTCAATAGAAGTTATTTTCGCCTGAGTAAAACATGAAATAGTTAGACTTGGCAATCTTTTCTATTTACAGGTCTCCGGCCGTAAGCTTCCGCAACTTAAAGATTACATTATATCATGTTTATGTTATGGAACTATTCGTGTATTCGAAACGTAGAGTACTTAAGTACTTACATACATTATAACAATTTAAATCATTGTTTTGATAAAGTCATTTTTAATATTAAATTGATGATTCTCAAAAACGACAAGATATTCGACTGTTGACGATGTGTGTGTTGTATGTGAATAAGCCAAGGCCGAGGAGAGAAACTGTTTATGACAACCCTCCACATTCTGATTCTCTTCGTTAAATTGTTATGTGATGTAAGGATGCAATCGCTGGCTTTCCGTTTCAGCTCTTTGCAAGGACAATGTCCAACTTTCTTTGTCCAACTGGCTTTCTGCTTTCAAATTTGAATCCCCTGGTAAAAGTATCCGCTAGTCAAAATTATAACTTGTCTGATTCTCAAGTGATGAAAAATTATATTTTTCCCACACTAGCTCGGAAACACCTACTTCCCTCATACACCAGATTATTTCATTTATTCAATATATTTAATTAGATTTTTAGTATTTCATAAAAACCTATCGCAAAATCTTATCATATTGGTCAAAAACCAGATAGTATATACTTTTACATTCAGAACGCAACCCGCTAACACTGACGTCTTGTACGTCGATGTTGCCAACTTATAAAAAAATTTACAGTTTTGTAAGGAAAGTTTCCTATGTAATATCTTACCAAAAAGTAGACAATTTAAGTTTACCTCACACATTTTTTAAAATAATTGATGTTTTAGCTGCCGGATACAGATTTTATACTTAATAGAAATTTTGACAATTTAATTAATGTAGGTAGGTTTTAATGTAATTATAAAAAAAAACCTAGTCACATATACCTAGTCATTTACCAAATTAAGAGTTCTGCCTTTTTTTTTGGCATATTCTGGACTTGAGTCTAGCACATTTTTAAATACTCTAAGTTATTTAATAAAGCCTGATTTGTTGCATTGATTATTTTTTTTACACGTTCGTAGCTGCTTCCTCGCTTTAGTGTGGGGAAAAATGTTGTGTTACATATAAGAGCAAAGTTTTTTTAATTATCGTACCTTGAAACCCTCGCAACGCTCGAGATTCAATTTTTAAACCATGGAATCTCTCGCTAGCTCGGGTCTCAATATTGACACGATGATTAAACAACCACTTTCCTCCCTTGTACAAAAAATAACTATTAATCTGACAGATGCGATATGGATTGAAGATTACTGGATTTATAGATAGGTAGATATATTCGTCAGTTGTAATATGAATTAATGTAACCACCAAATGACGACTTTTCAGGAGAGCCAAAAAACGAAATGGACATTTATAAAGTATGTTGTATCTTTTTAGTTAATTATCCTATTGAAATGATGTTTATCTTGTTTGTTTTATTTTTGAGAGGTCTATTTGATAGACAGTTACTAACTGCAACCACACTTATAGTTCAGGAAATGGCTGGTGCTTACGTTAAACATTTTCAAAAAAATTTGGAGTTACGTTAACAAATCAATGAAAATCATCAAAAGTGGATTTCCGAATTTAGTGTAACTCACAAATTGAAACAGAATTGCTTATGAGCCATACAATGCAGACGGCGCTTACAGCAGTGACGTTTATAAAAATATGGTGAGTACATTAGGAAAGACATGTTTTGTACTTACAAATTCGTACTTACGTTAAAATATTGTCTATGATTTTTGGAAACCTCTACATACGTTAATAAAAAACATAGAAACCTAATAAAATGGCAAAGTTTTTGTTAACGTATTCGACATTTTTTTCTAGATATCAATATTTTATATACACCTTTCGATAGAGCAGGAAATTTGCAGTCGAACGGTATACTTAACTCAATTTCGTCATTTTGGTGGTTACATTAATTCATATTACAATCGACGATATAGTTGTGAAAATGAGGTTTATTTAAATATTTTTGCTTTTGTAGCTAAACGAGAAGGTAACTCATTATTCTCTGCGAGAAATAAATTTCCTTGTTTGACAAGTTAACGAATGGAAACCAAAGCATAAACGCAAAACGTCGAAACTAGTTTAATTTCCCCAACTCCTTAGATTTGCTTTTATAAAATAACATTTCGCAGGCTTCGTTTCCCGACTCGGCGCACCACCTCAAGATTTCAATTTATTTTTCTACTACAGTCTTATTCTTCAACATAATATATATAAAAAAAAATGTCGATGAAAAACGATGGCAAAACACTGTACTGTACCGTCAACAAAAAATGCAGCGGTCTACCACTTTTCGACTCTACTCAGTGGTAATGAAGCCGAAATGTGGTAGACAATGTGGTAGATCGTTTGCTGACTGTACCTGTGAAGTCGAAATTAAATCATAATAGTAGTTTTTAAAGGGACTTTAAAATGAAAAATCTTTTATTTATGTTCTGACATAATTGAATTTTCTCGTGTTTTTATTATGACAATATTGAAGTAGTCGACCGTAATGTTATTTTTTGCAAGAACTGTTTTACCTAAATACACTTGGTCAGGTATCCTTCGAAGATAGAGATTTTGCGTAATTTTTGAACTCTATGACCGCTCTTTAGAAAGAAGATTCCATAACGATAGCAAAGTTGTTACAAATTGATGATGATGATGGTACTACATAATTATGTACACAACATTATCAAATTAAAATTATACTCCTTTCTAGCTTTATTTCTGATTAAATTATTTAATTAGGTACGTATGAATGTAAAAATATAGGAAAACAACATTTCTGGATGGAATGGTCCAAGAAAGACTCCCGTCTAACTTTTTTCCCTCTATTATTAATCCAGAAACGCGAACCTTAACTCATGAGTACTAAAGTTGATTTTCTGATACGGCTATTATTTAAGATAGGAACTCGGGTAAAATAACTTGCTACCTTCTACGAACGCTTTGTGCCACTCGACTCGAGAGCAACTTTTGCTTGAAAGCATCATATTGGAGCAAATGCACCGTGATTTCTTATAACTAAAAATGCTCTCTGTCGTATGCTTAGAGAAAACGAAGGAATACTTAGGGCAGGAATACTCGTATCATATTTTATAAAGCAGATAGCTGTACATTTCCTAGGGAGAACGTTACATTAGGTAAGTTGGCAAAATACAAAGCAAGATGTCGTCATCATCATCATCATATCAGCCGAAAGACGTCCACTGCTGAACATAGGCCTCCCCCAAAGATTGCCACAATGACCGGTCCTGTGCCACCCGCATCCAGCGAACTCCTGCGACCTTCACCAGGTCGTCAGTCCACCTTGTGGGGGGCTTACCCACGCTGCGCCTTCCGGTACGTGGCTGCCACTCGAGAACCTTCCCGCCCCAACGGCCATCGGTTCTACGCGCAATGTGCCCCGCCCACTGCCACTTCAGTTTAGCGATTCAGAGAGCTATTTCGGTTACTTTGGTTCTGCTGCGAATGGTCTCATTTTTAATCCGATCTCGCAGAGAGACTCCTAGCATAACCCTCTCCATTGCCCTTTGGGTGGGTGACTTTGAGCCTTCTTATAAGGCCCATTGTAAGCGACCACGTTTCCGTACCGTATATCATCACTAGCAACACACACTGTTCAAAGACTTTCGTCTTCAAACACTGCGGAATATTGGACGAAAATATGTGTCGTAGCTTCCCGAACGCTGCCCAACCGAGTTGGATTCGACGAAGAATTTTGACTTCTTTCTCGAAGTTGGACCTACCTAATTGGATAGTTTGTCCTAGGTAAGTATATATTATATAGTCCTCTACAACTTCGAGTGTAAAGTCTCCGATTATTACGGGAGTTGGTGCTACATGGGAATTTGACATGCTTTTCGTCTTATCCATGTTCATCCTAAGACCAACTCGCTCGGAGGCTCTACTGAGGTCAACGAGCATAGTACTCAAGTCCTCCAAGGTCTCAGCCAAGACTACTATATCGTCAGCGAATCGAAGGTGAGTGAGGTGCTCGCCGTTTATGTTGATACCCAGCCTTCTCCAGTCCAGAGTCTTAAAGACATCCTCCAGTGCACCGGTAAACAGCTTGGGGAGATGACATCTCCTTGCCTAACTCCCCGCTGCAGCAGAATAGGCTTTGAGCCTATGAGGTTTTGAGCTCTGGTCTTGAAGTCGGACTGACCTTGTGGCGCTCTTGTACAAACACTTCAACACTTCGATATAGCGGTAGTCGACTTGGCACCGTTGGAGAGACTGTAGTACCGCCCAGGTTTCGATCGAATCGCTTTCTCGTAGTCCACAAACGCTAAACAGAGGGGCAGGTTAAATTCTTCGGTCTTCTGTATAACCTGACGAAGCGTATGGATGTGGTCTACGTTACCTACTAAAGCCTCTTCGGAAACCGGCTTGTTCGGGAGGCTGGAAGTCATCAAGCCTGCGTGCAAAACGAATTGCAAGATGTATTGTTTTTGTACCTAGTATGTAATTCTAGAATATTAATAGGTATTATATTTTCAATTCATATGTATGTATTTGCATCCTATAGTCAAGTGCAAAAATATGTACCTACCTTCCTGTCGATTGAATCCAATCGCAAAAAAAAATGTTAAGTACGACGTTCTTATAAAATTGTTATAGACCTAGTACACTTAGACATATTTATGAGCAACTTGTATGTACGTACAGTCCGTGAACTCTTAGAAAAGCTTTCGGTTTTTTACCCGTCTCGCTTGCTTGTTTTGCGTACCTATATAAGGCGAGCGAGACACGTATATAACCAAAGGCTTTTCTAACAGCTCACGGACTGTATAATTTATATGTGTTCAGTTGACTGTAGGTACAATATCTATTGAGAGTGACGAGCAGACGGATCGCCTGACGGCAAGCAATTACCGTTGCCCTGACACCTGCGACACAAGCTCGGCAACAAGTGCGATTCAGATGGGTACGATCTATTACTGAAAGTTCAGTCCGGAAATACCACAAAATAGCTTATTTCATAGTTTAATATCGTGCGAGGCAGTTAGCTTCGAGCGATATGTACAGATGGAACGGAAGGAATGTTACAAATACTTACGGCCTGTTTCACAATCGCCAAATAAATATATCCGTCAGATACGGTGAACACTATCCTTTTCCCCAGGCATGTATAATTATCTTTTTTGAGTTTCCTCGCTATAGTGAGGGGAAAAGTTTTGTGTTACACACGGGTGCAAAAGTACTTTATTTCTCGTTTGTTAAAACACTCGCTACGCTCAGGATTCTATTTTAGTAAAAGAAAAGTACAGGATAATATATATATCATTTATCCGATAGATAAATTGTATCTGGAGATTTTTTATCTATATTACTATGGACTTATAAACACCTTCGTGACAACCCGAACCTTAGAAGCTCGTTCGCGAGCGGACACAAGTTAACACATTGAGCGCCGAGATCTCTCAAGGGGAGTTCTCTGTGGAAGGTCCATTTTCACTACAAAGCCGAAAAATCACAGTATCGGCTACGAGCGTAATAGCGCGTAGCACTCGTTGGCAATGAAACTGTTAAATTTTTTTTAAATAATAAATATTATCTGAAGCCAAATCGATTTTAATTGCTTGTAACCATAGTAAATGACAATCGTCGACGCAACTATAATGTAATTAATGTAAGTATTAGTTTATAAAATTATTGCTGCTTTGGAAACTCATAAGAACCCGAGCCTTTGGGCCGTACTCGCTGTTTGATAAACCATTCCATTTCCGCGAAGCCAACCCGATGGCTACGGCGGGAAATGTAGCCGTGATCCGGAGGGCTGCGTAATTTGATAACTTGTTGATTGTATTGTAATGGATGCTGTTTCAGTTCGGGCTTCGCATGAACCAGAATGTTAGAGGATATTGAATATTATGTTCAGGGTTAGTTCTTTTACGACCTGACCGTGTCACGTTCGTTCGTTGAACTTTATGCCACAGAAAGGTACGTAGGTGTCCTAGTTACTAATCATACTTTAATGTAAAAAATATATTAGCATAATCATGAGATACATTGATTTCCTCCAAATGTAGGTACATATAAATTTAGGTATATAGGAAACATTACGAAATGTTATTTATATAGTTAGGAACGTGGGTCTTTCATTTACCTACTGTCTTAAAAACGTCTCGTGACTTAAAATACGAAGTATTCTATCGCCACCTAAAAAAAGTAACGACACGAACACCATTAGAAATAAATAATCGTCCCGATATTTTCGGCAATTAGCAGCGTTTTAAATCTACTTTACGTTGTAAAATAACTAATAGCGATTTAATTGATATCGCCCGATGCACTTAGTTGACAATCGACGCTGTATTGGAAAGCATTTGATACTGACATGATATTGACTTATTGTTTAGCTTATTCGTGTTCGTCTGTAGTCTATTATTAATAATCCGTGTGAGTCAAACTTTTTTATCCCAAATAAATAACCTGTTTAGTGAAAAGTTTCCGGATTCGGAGATTAGTTATTTTATTAAGTATATTGGGACAAAATAGTATTTTTTCACTAGTAATATTTTTACACTCATTCTTACTGATGTATTTTTGTTACATATTGTATTTCAGTACCTAGGAATTTACGACGACGCACGGTAATGTTTTTTTAATTCGACATCTACCAGTTTACGTATTCAATCGCAGTTTAGCAGTATAAATCCTGCGCGATTCTAAAAAGAGCAAGCTAATAAAATCCGTTATTGGAAATGAAATATTTAACAGAACACTGCTATGCCTGAATTTTTTCATGCAATAATTAATCCTCCCTGTACCGGCTTCAAATACTGTTCCGGTTCAAAAGGCTTAGACGTTTTTTCAGAAGAGTAATACTTTCGAAAATAACTCGGAAAAGAATTTTTATTAAACCATCCGTGAGAACGAAAGGGGAATCCAACAATCTGATGGTAAACTGTCATTAAACTCATTTGGAACTAATTATAAGTCTGTGGCGCGATTAAGCGAGGCCATTTGATCGCTATTAGCGGTGCTCCGATGGCTTCTAACTTCCGGTAATTATGCCTAAGATCTTTAAATACCATCTAATTCCTGATATTAAGGTTACTCCGTCAATTTTAGCTAGAAGCTGAATTAAGTTACGCTCATATATTACATTACAAGGGTCTTCTAAGAGTTCTGGTTTGTAGGTACCTACTTAATCCAACTTCTTGATTATTTCATTTTATTATGTGTGCACTTACTTATAGTACTTATTTATACTTACTTACAGTTGTAATAAAAATTAAAGTTTGTGGTTCGCCGGTACGAAAAGAGACATAGACATAGACATAGACATAGCTGTTGCATGATGGAATCCTTATTCTACAACTAAATATAATTAAATATATTTGAATATTGAAGTGGTGGCAGAATGACGTAACAGCGTGTCATATCAGCTTCAATTCGGAAAACAAATTCGACTGAAACTGAACAACTTTGCAAATTTGACCCTTTGTGCGTTTTACGCGATATTATATACATATTTACATAAATATACGTGACACAGAAAACAGATCTGTGGTGTGGCATTTTCAGGCACGTTAGGTATCGATAATCTTTAAGTTATTAGGTAGAGGTCTAAAGGTTTACATGATTTGCATGCGGTGAGTGCTCTATTTGCCTTTTGATTGATAACGGCACTTTAGTGTACAATTCTATGAAATTACGCACCAACAGAAATTTAGGGCGCAAAAACTGCAAAATACCTCGTTGACAGAATCTTTTTATTTTGTTATCGTTTTCCTTACTACTTATTGTATGTATTTAGTGGGTAATACATTGGTAATAAATCGAGTTTCCACCACACCATAAGCGATTATGGTGGACAGGCTCTTTCGCACTTGTATACTTGTTAGAACGTGACGCCAACGTCGACAAACGATTAAACACGAGACCATCATCATTAACTAATAAGTAGGTACGTTGTAACATTTTTATAAAAGGATTCTTTCGATACTTGCATATTTTTGCCTGATGTGCCTATTTAATATACCTACTCGAAGTGAAATTAAATAGGTAGTAACTATTTAAATCAATTATATTATTTAAATTCAACTACATATTTAATAGTTGCAATCATTCTCACCATATAGGTACGATGTACCTACACACGCACGATATCATGATATTTAAGCCGATTATTGCTGCAATTTCACAAAAGGAAAATTGATTGTGAACATGTTATTTGATATTCGTATTAATCAAATAAATGTTGTTAATTAAGGGCCTTGGCAAAAAGTACGATTTTGTACCGTTTGGCGTAGAAACTTTAGGTTCATGGGGCCCCAGCGCACGCTAATTGTTTGCTGAATTTTAATCATAATACGTCTGGATGACTTAACTAAAGTCCGAAGAGCAGGCGATTCCTCGCAACATTGCGATACAGCGAGGAAATGCCGCCAGCATCCTCGGTACAAAAGAGCTAATCTTAGATACCTATAGATTGGGTGTAGGTATATCGACCAAAAAAGTGTATACCGACTTACAAACCTAAAAACTTTCATTATTTCATAATCACGCACTTTAAGCACACAATCTTGGTTTTATCACCAACTTAAAACTATAATGGTAACCAACCTTTGCAGTTGGTCCAACTGCATCAGAACTGCCCCGGAACTGCCACTTTGCAGCTGGGTTGCAGTTGAAATGCTGTCCGTCAGAACGGGCCCTAAACGGGTGAATGTGTGAATATCCATTAATGTTTATCTGTTTGGCCTGTAGGTTGACTGGTAGAGAATGCCTTATGGCATTAAGTCCGCCTGTTGTATCTGTATTTTTTACTATGCAATAAAGTTTAAATAAATAAATAAATATCTGAGTGTTTCAACCGCCTAATTTTGGTGGCATCATCTTTGCCGAAGTTTCTATTCATTAGAATGTGCTACTTTGTCATTGAAGGAGGCACGGTACCACCACGGTACCTTATACAAATGACTAAGTATAACATTGAGACGTTTAGAAACTTCGGCAAAAATGATGCTACCAAAATTAGACGGTTGAAACGCTGAGATATTCACCCAATTTACCTTGAGTTCAAAGACGTCAAATGCTATGGAAAGTCAGCCATATTTGTTTACACTTTTCTTGTTGTCTATTGACGAACAGTGTACAATATTACTCCACGGGAACTATTTTATACCTGCGGCCAAATAAATCAACAAAGCGATCAACGAGTAGTATACAATGAGTGCTTATTTCACCCCTGTAGGTACTATTGCCCCTACCTAATTAAACAAGAAAAGAGTTCTAAGATAAAAATAATTAAATGATTAAATATGTAATTAGTCACTACGCGCGGTAGGTTTCGGAGAGCCTAGGTCTCCATTATCAAGCACAAAGCCCGCGCTCGTGAGTCGCGAGTGACGTGACGAGTGAGAATGGAGACCTAAACTCTCCGAAACATGTCGCGCGTAGTGACTTTAACCGTTTCATTATATTTATAAATGAATAATAAATTAATATCTTGGGACATCTTACACAAATTAACCTAGTCCCACGGTAAGCTCAATTAGGGCTTGTGATGTGGGTACTAGGCGACGATATATATAGGTATAATAGATAGATACTTAAATACATAGACAGCCATGACCAAGGAACAAATATTTGTGATAAATAAATACACAAATAATGCCCTCGCTCACCTCCACTCCACCGCCATCGGTTACTACCATTACTACCAACCAGGCTACGGAGGCTGACAAATATATATATAGTTAAATATATATATTTATACTTATATTATAATGTTTTACAAAAGTTTAAATTCGAGTTCTAAGATGTTCAAGAAATCGTGTGCTAAACTAACGACCATAATAAAGCTCTTACAAAACTGCTTCGTCATGCTATTAGTCGCCAGCTTTAAAGCTTGTAATCTGGAATTTCCGGAATAACACTGGGTTGCCATAAATTTAATATCGGAAATCGGCAGTCGGTGTAACGAGGCGCCGCAGCCAAGTCGAGTGGCGACTGCTGGTCGGTGCCAACACACATTGTAAGTATTAAAACATGTCCGAAAATCTGGGCACCGTTCCGATTCTACCAGGTTGAAATTAAGGCCAATGCACACCAATGGGGCTAGCACAATAGTAAGACGACTCGCTAAAGAGGTCACTGTTTAATAAATACAGTTCTACAGTAAGTGTCTTCAGTCGAGTCATGACGTGTGATACCTACCCAGGGACCGGACGCGGTATTTTACAAAAACCTCGAAATAGTCCAATATTTTAAAATGTATATACTCTTTATGTACTGCTCAATATTTTATGTATTTTACAATAAGTATTATATTTTTAAATTACTCCATTAACTTACAATTTATATACCTACCGAAGAACGAAAATCTTTTAACCGTTCTTTTTGTACGGAGAAAATAACGGTTCTGGTCCCTGGTTATACCTACTGTCGTTTTTCTCTTGTGCTAAATTACTCACAGATACGAATCCTATACGGATTCTGTGAAACTATGCTTTAGGTAGACTGTTGACCTAGTGATATCCCGAAAGCCAGTGTGGGTTCCGGACCCAGCGTTCTACAACAGACATGATATTTACACTTCGGCAGATTCAAGAAAAATGCAGGGAGCAGAGGACGCCCCTCGTTGTTGCGTTCGTTGACCTAAATAAGGCTTTCGACACCGTCAGCAGGGGCGGGCTTTACTCCGTACTAGAACACATTGGATGCCCACCAAAATTATTGAGTCTTGTGAAGTCATTTCATGAGGGTATGCGGGGTGCAGTTGTGTTTGACGGTACCACATCTGACTCATTCCCTATGCGTCGAGGTGTTCGGCAGGGCTGTGTGTTGGCGCCCACCCTGTTTGGTATATTCTTCTCGTTAATGCTAAAAACTGCCTTTGGTGACGACCAACAGGGTATCCATCTTCATACGAGGGCTGATGGAAAACTTTATAATGTGGCACTGCTAAAGGCGAAACAAAAACGGGACGATTTATTCGTTGATAATTTGTTATTTGCCGATGACGCAGCCTTCGTAGCCAAATCGCAGACTGAGCTCCAGATCATTATGGACAAGTTTTCACGTGCCTGTGCCCAGTTCTCTATGTCCATCAATCCCCGTAAGACTGTTGTGCTGGCTCAAGGGTGTGCGGAAATACCAACTATCGTGTTGGATGGCGCCCCACTCGAGATAGCCGATAAGTTTTGCTACCTCGGGTCGACGGTGACTAGCAACCTCTCAACGGATGCAGAAATCGACGTTCGGATCGGAAAGGCGGCGACGATGTTTGGGAAGCTGAGTGCAAGAGTATGGCAAAATAAACACCTTACCAGGAAAACCAAGATGATCGTTTATCAAACGTGCGTCCTGAGCATACTCTTGTACGGGGCTGAGACCTGGACATCGTATGCCAAGCACGAACGTCGTCTTAACGCCTTCCACATGCGCTGCATCCGAAACATTTTGGGCATACACTGGAAAGACAAGGTAACGAACGAGAGGGTGCTTGAGATTGCTCAGCTGCCCAGCCTCTTTGCGTTGCTGAAGCAGAGACGCTTACGCTGGCTGGGGCATGTGTATCGTATGCAACCTTCTCGTTTGCCGCGACGTGTCATGCTTGGTGCCATAGCTGATGCCAAGAGAAATGTTGGTCGGCCAATGCTACGACATAAAGATTGTGCCAAGCGAGATATGCACGCATTCAACATCTCGGTCCACAAATGGGAAGAGCTTGCCGAGGATAGAGATAAGTGGCGCAAACTGGTATTAGACGGGGGTAAAATCCATGACGATGTTTGGTTTAAGACACTCGCTAGTAAGCGCGCCAAGCGTCATCAGCGCGGCATCGGCACCGGTTCGCCACAGGCCCACTACATCTGTCAGAGTTGTGGTCGTGTTTGTCGCTCCCGTATTGGCCTACACAGCCATGAGAAACGCTGTCTCCCCTCCTAACACTGCTTGTATGGTCTGATAATAGACTTTCAAGGCCAAATGATGACCTAGTGAAGGTCGCAGGAGACCGATGGATACGGATAGCGTGGTCATTGTGGCACTCTTTGGGGGCGGCCTATTTCGAGCAGTGTTGTATGTCTTTCGGCGCTGATATGATGAAGATAATGATGATGCTTCACGCAACGTAACGCGGACACGCAATCGTGACGGGACAACTGTTTTATATAGCCGATATGGTAAACGCCGAGTAGAATTATAGTACCTACATTGTGCATCTAGGGAGGTAAGTAAGGTATTACTAACGAGGGTGAGCGCGACGCCGTGGGCGGAGTTAGTATTCCGCTTACCGACGACCGTGGTGCATACAATGTTTTTCATCACACTCGCGGACAAAATGAGTTTTAATACAAAATATTATTAGCAAACCCCGGATGACGGGAGCAAAAATGCGTTTGCCACCAGTGCTAAATATCGACTATTCTATCGACATCCATACCAACATTTTATGAATTAGAAATGTATTGATCAACAGTAATTTATGCAACCGTACGTAATCAAAGGCATTGCTATCTAAAATTGATAAACAATAATATGTCAATAATACCTAGTACCATAGGACAGTTACAAAACCGAAATGAAAGCCTGAAAAGCAGCTTGAATGTCGTTCAGAATTTCAAAGTGCACTTGTTACTTTTACATCCTCAAGGCGAAATTATTCACAAAAAATATCAGAATGTGTTGACTAAAAAAATTGGTGGATTCATATTAAAAATCTTATATATTTTTTGATATCTGGAAAAGAAGTGGAACTACTAGGGAAACATTATTAGCATAATCTATCAATTTCAAATAAAAAAAATCGTTCATATGGATAGAAAATCTAGATCTATAAATTTCAAATAAAAAAATCGTTCATATGGATAGAAAAGTCGATATTTAACTAAGCACTAGTGACAAACGCATTTTTGCTCCCGTCATCCGGGGTTTGATTATTAGGTAAATGACGTAATAACATTTCTATAAATCCTTAGGGAATTTCACTTTTCTATAACTCCCGTGATGCAATGACGCGCTTAGAAAGCAAGTGTGATGAAAAATATATATTTAGTTATATACCTAAGGGTACTGAAGACTGTGTACGTACACTAGAGTGTCCCGTCAATGTATGGAAAAAAAATTTTTTTGAGCTACATTTTCCCGAGAGGCATCAATTTTTTTGTAAATTTACACACATTCCAAAACGAGTAAAAAAAAAATATAATTATATGTCATCTTTAGGGCTCTACCGCAGTGTAAAGATTAGATTTTTTTCAATTTTTCCGAAAAAAATTATATGCCAAAATATGTTTACATATAATTATAGTTTTTTTTTATAAAAATAAAATAAATAAAAAATATATATAAATAATAGGAAAAATATAATTTAAAAAAATCCATATTACATTAAATATTTTTTCTTCTCATTTTTAATTTTATAGCTTGTCTTAAATCTACATTGCATGAAAAATATCATTTTTTAATTTTCAGCCCAGGGAGCCGAATTAAAAAAGTTTTTATTTGAAAACTTCAAACGATGGTAGAGCCCTAAAGATTTAGTCTAAATTTTTTTTATTATTTTTCCCGTAATCTACAATTTATTTAGAAGTTTTTGGTAGGTCTCGCGTAAAAAAGTCAAATTCGGGACACGTGTGATTTTGAGCAAGCAGTTTTCTATGTGTAGGTATCCTTTGAAAAGCTTTTAAAAATAGCAATTGAATGGCAACCGGTGTGTTTCGGTATTTAAAGAGTTCTTTGAAATAGCCATTCAATTTCGCTAAGCTATTGTTAAATTCAAGACCACAAAATGCACGTCGAAAAGAGAAAATACTTACGGAGAAAATTCGCAAATCCTTTTCGCTCTCTAAATAAAATACCTACCCTTAAATTAAATGAATCCCGTAATGCATAAAGTACCGGTGACAGCGCAACGTTTAAAATAGTGGATTAATTTGACGGTTCTCCACTTCCACGTATCGACGTATCGCGTGAGGAAATGAAGGTCTTTTATACCCTGGGACAGAATCGATTATCAATTTAACGGGCAGCGTGAGAGCTCTTACTGCATGTAGTCTGAGAGACAGGCACAACGCAATTAATGAAAAAAACTTGCCACCTTCGTTCAGTCTCTTTTGAGATTCGATACATATTTTAATTTGTGCTGGTACATTTTTGTTTTTGCTTTACATTACATTTTGTAATTAAAATGTTCTAAATTCACACTTTTTCTTCATGTTTAATTATGTAAACATCTCAATGGGGGTAAGTAATGTAAACGTATACGAACTAATGATTCAGGTCATATAAATTCAATTTGTATAATTTTGTAAGGTATAAAGTACAATCAGTATAAATTATTTAATCTATAATATCATAATATTATTTAATTTCATTTTGTAGAATTTACTTAAAATATAACATTGTTTACAATAACAATACGGAAGTGATACGGAACCCTACACTGAGCAAGACCCGGCATGCTCTTGGCCGATTTTTTTTTATTCGTATCTATCATTTGTCAACCTGTGTTTACTGGACACAATATTGGTACCACATTAGTGTTATAAAATATTATATAATATAACTAACATC